>BGPR01005268.1:0-29021 GCA_013235015.1 Araneus ventricosus | reverse complement strand
TGGTTCAAAATTACGAGGTCCGTCCCAAAATAGCCCTCGCATTGCTTCAAAACGGGAAGTTAATATGACTAGACTAAACTAAACTAAACTCAAACCCTTCACTCCAAACAAAAGGGAGGACGTTCGCAACCGAAGGATTTAACGTGCACACAGTGGAAATGTAGTATCAGGCCTTAAATCCTCGACCTTCCAGACTCTGCCACCAGGTAACAGCAACCGTTAATAGCAGTAAAAGACCAGAAAAAAAGGTTATAAACTTTTCGCATTTTATTAAATTATAAAAACATTGTTTAGCATGCATCTAATTTGTCACCACTAATGCCCCTAAAGTAACACTTTACTGCATTTCTCATTTGAACAGTAAATATTTTAATTTAAATTTATTAGCAGGAAAATTTAGAATGCTTTCAAAACTAGTATTCACATTCATAAGAAAATATGAAATCATCATTGTATTGATAAGAGAATCTCAAAAATGCAAATAAATAAATAATTGGCAGTTTTTTTCTCCCAAATATATTTATATTGTTATGAAAGTTAGTAAATAATAACAAAATCTGCATTAATTTTTATCTAATGTTTTTCTCCCCGCTTTGTTTTGAATTGTCTTTTTTGCTGCAGTTAACTGTAATTTTTTATATTATTTTTGTTAACTCCTAGCCACATGGCGTAATATGTTTTGACGGCATATGTTTATGACTTTTTTCTAGCATGTAATGGTTCTTGAACTTTTTTTCTTTTTATAAACTTTTATTTAACTTCATTGTTTTCTTGTTTGTAAAAATGGAATTTTGTAATGCAATTTTCACTCACTTCCTGTTGTGCTAGAGTTTTGATATTTTTGAATACTTGTATATTTTAAATGACAGCGCCCTCTTTTAATATTTTCGGAACTTAATAATTAATTAAACTATTGATTTAAATAAACTTTGTTTCCATACAAGTGACGTCAACTGGTAGAGATTTGAGAAAAAAGGGATTTTAAGATTCCATAATATTTTTAATAGTTAATTACATACTAAAAAGTAGAAAATAATTGAAATTAAAAAAGTTTCAAATCTTTAGCACACTAATAGAATTGTGTTTTTAAGAATTATTTTTGTTAAATTTATTACATTGAACAATATGGCTACGGTTTTATATCTGCAGTAACGTTTGTTAAAGTATGTTTTATTGATATTTTCGAGTCATACTCCAAGAATAGTCTCTTTGTAAATAATCAAGATTCTCTCTCTTTTTTTAAAGGGAACTCCTATTGTCTTCAAACCAGTAAATAGCATACAGTCGATCAAACTTAGGATTAAAGCAAAAATTTTATACTATTCTAAAAATATTTATACATGGCATTTTAAAAAATTATATTTGTTTGATAAAAAAAAAGAAATAATTTTAAATCAATTTCACAAAATACTAAACAAATTTAGCTTTTAATAATTCGTTCATGTATTTTGATAAAAAATACTAAATAAAATTAGCCCAGCTTAAAAAATAACTGTATTTCTAACACACAAAATATCTTATCGACTTACTTTTTTATATGTATCAGAAAACACGAATATTATATTTTTGTTATGAAAATATACATTTTAAAGATAAGTTTCAATGAAATTTCGAAGCTTATCTACGGGGAGGTTCTATTTTGCTATTGTTTACGAAAAGATTATCTAAGACCAAAAGGCTGTTAACAACAGAATTCAGAAGATTCCAAACGGTGTAGGTCACAAGGAATTCTTCAAATCAAAGGAGTCGCTTAACAAATTAGTAGCCTGTTTTTACAGAGTTTCTATTTCATTTATATAGATTTAATAATTCTTCTAAAGGACATTTCGTATATAAACAACTAGTAAAAACTTATTTGTAAGCTTACTAGTAAATCTTTTGTTTAAAACTTATTTGTCTCAAAAATAAGTCAAGTTTGCAGAAGAGATACGGTGAAAACAATAGATACCACCCACACAAAAAATTAAAACATTGTAGTTTTTGGGATAGATATGTATTAGGATGTCTCATACATTTCAAGTCGGATAAGATAGCAGGTTTAGAACTATTAGATACAATCTTCTTTTAAATTTAGTGTAGCTTAAAAATTATCTGTATTTCTAACGCATAAATTTTGTTGCATGGCTGCTGCTCTATATGAATCAGAAAACACAGTTATTACATTTTTGTAATGAAAATAAACATGTTAAGAAAAGATTATCAGACAGCAAACGGTCGACAACAGCAGGATTTAGAAGCTTTCAAATGGAGAAAGTCACAAAAAATTGTTCAAATAAAAAAAAGCAAGCAGTAAAATTGTTCAATAATAAAAACGTCTGATTTATTTTTATATATCAATAGTTTATATTTACAGATATTTTTCTGATTTATAAAGCTTTATTAAATTCTTCTGACAGACATTCTCGATGTAAACAACTGGTAAAAATTTATTTGTAAGGTTAAAATTTTTGTTTACAACTTATTTGTCGCAAAAATAAGTCAAGGTTGTCGAAGAGATACGGTAAAAACAATCAATAATACCACCGAGAAAAGAAGGAGTAAAACCCGTGTAGTTTTCAGGATAGAGAAAATTGGTAGGTCGCAAAAATTTAAGCCTGGCGAAGATAACAGGCGCTGTAATTTACGAGCCCTGCTTCAAAAAATAATGAATTTAGGGGCGATAAAAGACAACTTGAACAATGAGTTATGTGACGCTAATAAGACTTGGCACTTCATTATGTCTATTCGTCAATATTTCAAGGAAACGAAACGACCTCTCTTATCCGAGAGCTTTTAAGAAAGCGAAGCAAACAAGTTTCGACTTCTCCGGCACCATAACTTTGGAGGAATTTGTCGCAAAAAGTTCGGATATCATATTTTAAAGAGAAAGGACTTAAATTGGTTCATTTTTTTTACATTCTCTGACATTTTACATTGATAAAATGTCATTGTTGGGATGGATTTTGTCGCAAATTTGTCTAAGAGAAAGTCTCTGTGTGTGTGTGTGGGGGGGGGAGGGTATTATGTATTTTTCTTCCATAGACCAATTTGGGAGATATATTTGTAAAATTTATTTTATGTTGATGACATGTGAAGATGGAACCCTACGATTTGCAGCTTGAGCGGTTAAAACAATGCATATTCTATGTTGATGACATGTGAAGATGGAACCCTACGATCTGCAGCTTCAGCGGATAAAGCAATGCATAAAACCATGATAACGTTTATAGGCTGGAAACTGTCTGTAATTTGCGACATGTGATGTGCGTGATGCAAAAGGCTCTATAGGGCAGAACGTTGGACCTAGAGCTACCAAATTTTCAGGTAGTTACTCCTTTTATAGCAAATGCTCACTGGGGAGGGATTTTCCAAAATTTTAATTAAAAATTAATCGAAATTTTTTTAACGTTTTCCCTCAATAACGTCGGAGCATATTATTGCACAATAACCTTTCTTCCACTAATTGAAAATTTAAAATATTAGCTCTTCAGCGATATCAGCTTATTATCTCACAATGCTTTCTCTAATTTTAATAATTTTTTAAAAAATATTTTAAGTATATTTTTTACAATACTTTTCATTGTTTTAGTTACTATATTAATACTAGCATGCGTTGCAATGATATTAACCCTGGAATGGTAACGTTGAGTCAAATGGACTCCTTTTCCCATTCAAACTGAGAAGTCTTCGAAGGAACGTTACCATTCCAGGGATAAATACATTTTTTTGAGTGCTCGTCATCGTTAATATAATCAGGAGTAAATCTCTATAAATCTGTCTGAGTGTAATAAGGTTTAATCGGCCAGTGAATTTCTTACAAAATGAGTCTGAAATGAAATTTAGTAGCAGCAATTAGTCCATAAAGTTATCTTGTTTGGAAACAAATTCTTCAAAATTTTCAGCTTGAATTTAATTTAATTTCTCTTTATTTGTAATTAATACCTCACACATTCAAGCTTTATTGGATCAGGCAGAGTCGGCGTAGATAATAAAAGTTAATTTTCATCTACAAAGTAAGCTTAGTTATTTTCTTTTGTTATTTTTCCCTCATATATACATTTGAAGAGATACTCACGAATATGGAGAGGAAGAATATTTTTGCGGCAGAAAGAAAGCCGAAAGAGGAAAATCTTTGATCTGGAATTATTATTTTTGGTTATAGAATGTATTTTATAGATGAATTAATTGGTCGTAAACGTCCCTGATTAGACTTAAGGATAGTCCACGATTAGACTCAAGGACATAAGTAGCAGTAGCCTCGTGTTGGAGTCATAGATTCGAGACAGGAATGTCGCCGGTTCGAGACCCGATTTCATGGACGATAACCTTATATAAGGGTCAGGTGTGCGTTAAATCCATGATATTAAACTTTTTCCCGCTAGTGTTGAAGTTGGAGAGGGTCGTGTCGGCTCAAGGGTTTTCCTAGTTACCTAACCAAGATTAAAAATTACGAAGTCCGTTCCAAAATAATTCTGGAGCTTCAAAACGGGACATTATTCTAACTAAACCAAATCTTACATTTGCCATGGTTACCAAAGAACCCTTTCGCTAGAATGGAAACTAAGCAAGCTTAACCTTTTGCATGCCAGCACTGCTGTGGACGCATTAACACGCACCGACTAATTTTAAGTCAAACATGTTTAGACCTTTATTCCGCTTGTTCGAAACAAACATATTTAGGCATGTTTTGAAAATCAACCATGCTTTTCAACACAGAAACGGAAATTTATTGAAATCTGAAATGCGATTTCATTTTGCCGCTTCGATTACTTTCTCGATTAAGGGTGGAAATCTGTTTTACTCACGTCTTTTTCTATTTAATTTTGCAACCATGTTGTTAAATCTAGCAGGACTAAGCAATTCACATTAAGCCAGATGGTCCCAACACAGAGAAAAGGTTAAGAATGCTGGGAATGAGTTTAACTGATCCAGAAACAAAACGGAGAAATAAAAGAATTTTGTTGTTCAGTATATAGACATTTTTTTCAGTGATTATGAGTTGGCCGACTAGAGACATTCGATACTGTGTTCGAAGCCTTATTCACGACATGTTCCAAGAGATGTGGGATCTTCGAATCCATCATGAGCTACATTCCTTGAAGTCTGTAATGAATATGTAGCCTGATGTTCGAGAGCGGCAACTCCACGTTAAATACACGTGCTTTACACGTCGACATTTGCTGTGTGGAGAACTCGCTCTCGTGTCTATATCGTGTTTATGCTGCGGGCTTCATAATTTATTTGTTTATCTAATTTTTAATTGCTGTCATTAATCATTTTTTAAAATAATGCCTTTAACTGTAAAGGACTTGGTGAGAGAATAATATCTTCTCCAGTTGCTTGGTTTCTTAAGAGCTTAAGCTTTTAAATTACAATTAATTATTTGTAAAGAGTTTCTGTGTTATTAAATATGTCGGGTTTTAACAGAAATTTATCTACTACAGAAGTGGTGCGCAAACTATTTTCATTTCCAACCCAACCATCATTTTGGGTACAATTTTGTCGCGACCACGGTTTTTGATATCAAACCTTATATTTTTTTATTGTCAAATAAATTTCTTTGAATTTGAAAACCCACAAAAGTTTTCACGCAACTCACGGTTTGCGCACCACTGCACTGCAGTATCTCGCGTATTATTTCTTGCCAATCTTAATGCTTGAAGCAATTTTCAACAGTTTTTTTTTCTAAATTTTATGATTTTTTTAACATACGTGGAGTGCGGCATAATCAATTCCAGCACTTGTGCCGAAAAAATTCAATGATCAATTAAAATAGACCCAGTAGAATTATTGAAAACACATCCAAAAATTATTTTCATTTAATTTTAAGTTATTATGAGTGGTCATGTGCTTTTATTATGTGTAGAAAGAGATCTTTTTAAGATTTTGGAAAGGAAGTTTATACCTTGTGCCACTTAACATGTTTAAATATTTAGATTAGAAATTGTTGCTGTGAGATACCGACTTCAAAAATCTAAACATTTGTTTATCGGATCTTTGTACTTTTGCACTACAGCATTTTTTTAATGTCAGTTATTTAACATTGTGCATTTCTGTTACTCTAATATTTATTCAATGACACTAGTTTCTATATTTTATTGATGCTTATTATTTAATATCGTATAAGTAAGATTTTTATATACGGAAATGCCACGGTTTCCTTATAAAAGAGGTTCAGCTTCAGTATCAGAAAATGTTGGGCTTGGGTAGAAATCCTAAGAAGATCCGCTGTGTTCATGGGTTTAAAGTATGTGAAATCGGTCTTCGTGGGTCAAATGTTTATGTTGTGGAATGTGGGTTACCGGTTCTAATATTATTTTCCTCACCTGGTTAAGGCTCAGATTCTTCATGGTTGAGTTATAGCTTCAAAATGTGACGTTAATATAAAAATCTATTAAGAAAAATTTAAAAAAGTAAATTAAATATTCTAAAACATAATTCTAATTGTGTATGAACTAATTTTAGTTCCTGCACTAATTGCGTGATATTTAGAATCAGGTCATGCTTTCTAACTTTCTTGTGTATGGAGTAAGTGAGAGAGAAAGTGTTGTAATTGACAAAAATATGAATTCGAGTTTTTGATAAATCTCCACGTTTTATACCTCCCTGAATCCAAAAAACACAATTTTGGAATTAGTATGTCTGTCTGTCAAAAATGCAAAGAGTAAGACGAATGAAATTTACAATGTTTTGTTTACATCAAAATCTATTTCAAATTTTGGACGTCTGTCAGTTTCTTCGTCCGTCCGTGTTTATGTGAACACAATAATTTAAAAACACAACAATCTAGATAAATGAAAGTCGGTATATGGTCTTGCATCCTAAATTGCAAATCTATAGCAACTTTTCTATCAATCGGTCAACGGAAAGATATCCAAATTGCATACTCAGTTCTCTTCATTATACTACGAAGCTTAACACAATGTGCGCCATATTGTAGAAAGGGGCCATATTGGAGAGGAGAACATTCCCCTGAGTAAAAGTAAAAATAAAAAGAAAGAAACACGTATGAGATTTGATCAAAATAAATAACTTGAAATTCTTTGTTAAAACTGAACGTAAGCCAACAATCAAATCGAACTTTAAAATGGACCAATTTTATGATTTTGTAACAACACAAACAATACGTTGTTTCAGATAGTCAAGAAAAGGACGGCTGCAATATCCTCATTGAATCCATCACAAGCGGGGACTACCATTCAAGACCCATTTTAAAGATAAGACCAGTAACGACGCAAATCCGTCAGCCGGGAAATACCCTCTCCCCAGCGGGCATTGGACAGCGCTTCATCATCGCTTCGCGCGAAAAACAATCCAACAACAAATTGCTTTTTGCGGGAAGAAGAAAAATATCTTTTGCTCATCGGGAATAACATTGCGGCAGAAGAAAAAAAGCCTCATTTCCGCCGAATGCAGATAGCAGATGGGGTGAGTAGTTAAAACGTGCCCACGCAGGTTCCAATTCGGAGTGATGGGGAGCCTAGAGGATCCCCGAGGGAGGCGGCCCATGTGCCCATAATCGCCACTATTAATTGCGGGCTGCCCGGAAATCGGGTGGAGAAAGAGAGGCCGGGGTTCGTCGTTTACTTTGAAATTAGCGTGTTTGCTTTCATTGAATGTCCCTGCCTGGCGAACGAGCGGGAATGCTTGCAAGAACTAAAGAAAAAGAAGACAGTCATTAACCGGAGTGACCATTTGCGTGCGGCGAGGAAGCGAGCTCTTAAAAAAAAGAATTTGATCCAGTTTCGAATTTCTGTGTGGTTCGGGAAGAATGAATGACTTGTAGAGGTTGTTAGCTCGGCAGAAGGCTGGAATCTGTCCTTAGTACTTAAGTTGTGATGTAACAAAGCGTTATGAGTGTCGATTATGTTTTGGAGATAGATAATGAGTTAACCTCTTCAGGGAAGAATTTATTTTTTAAGTGAAAACGGGATTTTATTTTTATTTAATTAAGTTTTACTCTTTTTTTTTATGGCAGTCTTCCTAATCTGAATTCTTCTAATTCTTGATTTGAAAAATAACTTGTAGAGGTTGTTAGCTTGGCGGTAGGCTGGAATGTTTCGTCAGTATTTAAATCGTGATGTAACAAAGCGTTACGCGCGTAGATTATGTTTTGGAATAGTTCGTGTGTTAACTCTTTCGGGACGAGTTTTTTAAAAAAATAAATAAGTACTTTATGAAAGAAGGGGGAAAAATAAATAAACGCCTGCATTACCAAACACAGCTGAAGAAGTATATAAAGAAAACCGTTTCACCAATTGACAATTTTACGATAACTTTTAAACAGTAAATATGCATATAAAATGTTTTAAAATTAATTATGTTATAAAGTCTTTTCTATTTACTCCTTCATCGATTTTGATTTCGTTTCGATGTTGATAAGATATTTTTGATCTTAGGAGAATAGCAATGAAAGAGTATGAAACTGTCTGCTTACGATCATTGTACTTTAGTCTTCTAATTTCTTGTGAAAACGACAGCTCTAAATTTATGCACAAAGTGTGTTGTGTAAGCTAAAGGATATCCCGATATTAGATCTTATTTTCTGAGACATCATTTTCTGCATGCCCTCATATATTATGGAGGGGGGGGGGAATACTTTACGCTATTGGTTTACGAAGATAGTGATTCGCCGGCTGCTCAAAAATATAAATGTAATGTGGCATAAGCTTTATAAATATGCTATAAACTATTTAATAAACTATAAAAATACATAATGAACTTTATCTTTTAGGAAGTATTTTCAACATAATATTTCGTAAAAAGAATAGCAGTTCTGACATGAGAGAACGACAATGATTTGCTTGTTACTTCATATGAATCGTTGATAAATTGTGTAGAAAAAAAGCATTTACGAGATTTGTATTTTAATTAAGACATTTATTCTTAGCAAAATCTCAACCACTCATAATGTAAGAGCTTTCCTGAAATTCATTCACACACAGCTATCGACAGTCATAAACGAAGAATGATGTCCCTACTGCTTTTAATTCCTTGATATCATAATCATTCATTTGCTTACAAATAATATCTTGAAAAATTTAATGTTCTACTTTTTGAGTTCATTTGCTCATAAACAAGGAATTTTTCACTTAAAAATGCTTAATAAATATTTCTTCAGTTTTCTATATAAATATTTTCTCAAAATAATTTCCTAGATTAAATTCATATTACCTTTTTCAAAACGTAAAATCTGATTCAAACATTTTATGCATAAATACCTTATTTAAAATTAAAACATAAACCTTTGTTCTGAAGAACAAATGTTTCAAATAGCGGCATCATATGATGTGTTGTATAAAGAACACCGGTTCGGTTCATTTATTTCCCCGTCTGTAGTGTTTAAGTTAACCCATAATCTAAAGTAAAGCTCCAATCCCTAGAGATATATCCACTCCGAACATTTTGACGTGTTCTTTGAGGATGAAAAATGGAGCAGGAAATCTTGGTTCAGAGCACCATTCATTATTCTTGATCGTGTCTTCAAAACGTCTAAGTATTTCAGAATACGATGTTTCTCTGTAGCGGACCTTCCATTCGCAATTTTTCCTTTTATCTTAAAATTTTATACTTGCGATGTCATTTCTATTTGCATCTACTTTTTGAAAACTATTTAGAATGATTACATCAGTTCAATATTAATACAAGGTGGTTATAATTAAACTTCCCGTATTTAGAACATCCGACAGCTGAAACTGATCAGCGGATTGACTCAGAAATTGGTAAGCGCTAAAGAAGTCTTCAAAAAGAGATAAATAGCTCAAAAAGATCCGCTAGGAGGCGCTGCGAAACACAATACGGGAAATTCAGCATAAGAAATGACCAACACAACAACATTTTTGTAGATCCCAATATAATCTTGCAACGAAACTGTTTTCAGGCTCCAGTCTGATATTTCAAATACTGAGCTAAGACGGCTTTGTTAATTATTTTCAGATGTTTTGTTCTCGAGGCTCAAACTGCAAGCAATGTGAGTGATTGAGATTGATTTATATTTCAAGCTTGAAAGTTCAGTTCTTCAAATTGTTTTCTACGACTTAACGGCTTCTTGTTGTTAATAGACAAATAAATATTTTTTGATATAAAGATCGGCCGTTTTCTGAGTGAGACGCTACAATATCCTTAGTTTAGAAATATCAGTTTTATTTTACATAAGTAGAATTTCGGCATAAAGGAATCTTAGCTAAAAAATAATAGTACATTGCAGTTATTATTGCAGGTTTTGTCACTCAGCTGAATAACCAAATAATGTTCTAGGATACATAATTTTTTTGATTATAACTGATCAAAGATGTGTCTAAACTATGTTGTGGAAACAACTTTAAACCAGCGGGAGTGGCCTCCCCTAAACTTTCACGTATACTTCTCAAAAATTTGTCATATCTCTCTCCCTGCGTGGATAAAAAATTCGAACCTACTGTAACCTAGAATGCAATGACTATCAGAAGGTTTTTCATTGTAGATTATAGCGATGTAAAATATTTAGGTGAAGAATCAAATTCAAAGAGATGCGTATGTATTAAAAAGCAATATTTATTTTCTAGCAAGCTCCGCTAATGCATGCACAGAGATTAATTACTTCCAGTACGCAAGTAAAAACTAGGTAAAGAATCAGTTTCAAAGAGATGCGTACCGATTTTCCTCTCTTGGACGGCTCAAGGACAAACTGACGTAATTCGCTCCATAGCTTTCGCATCCACAGAACATTGCTTCCAGTACGCATGCGCGTGGAGATGACAGATTCTTTTCAAAAGTAAATTATACAGACCGACAGATGGTCAACCCTTTGGCGGATTTGGCCCAAAATATTATACGGACCTACATTCATGACGATAAAACTGTGTACCAAATTTTATCCATCTAACTGTTCAAGTTTTTGAGTTAGTGTTCACATGACCGCGGACATACAAGCAGACAGACTTCCCGTTGACGGATTTTGTCCAAAATTTGATAGAAACTTGCAAATTATGTTTAAAGACCACATACCAAATTTCATCCCCGTAGCTCTAATAGTTTTCGAGTTATCGTGTTCACAGACAGACATAATTCCAAAATTGTGTTTTTCGGATTCAGGGAGGTCTAAAACGTGGAGATTCGTCAAAATCTCGAGTTCGAATTTTTTGACGATTACAATACTTTCTCTTTGTATACTTCGTATACGAGAAAGTAAAAATAAAAGCATCTTATAGTTTGGGTCCAAAAAATGAGAGTGAGCTGGCGCTTCCCAAAATAAAGCAAAAAGAATTCCGTCCGTTTTGCAAAGCGAGCAAATTATAGCTCCTAAGTGGTAGCCATGGTTGATGGCTTTCTCAAGTGTCTTCTCCTCTACACGGGCGCGTGGATGCTGTGAACGAACTGGGCCAATTTGCATAGAACGAGAAGAACTGAGAAAAAATAATATTCTTGCTAGCAAATGTTCAAGATTCATTGGCTGAAAAGGGTAGAAATATAATAAAACAATTCATATTGCAGCATTCATTCCACTAAATAACGCTTGTATTGATTAAAAACGTGGAATATTATAAAAATGACAACAAACCAGAATTTTTATTTAAGCCAGTATAACATAATTTATGATCGATAGAATACTTAATTAAGCCTAAAATGTATAATGTTGCAAATGAAAAACAATATTCCTTTAAATTTGTCCTCTTTAAAGCAGAAACAAATTCGAAAATTTTAATTAGTTTATTTATTTCTACTATTTCACTTATTAAATAATCGTTAAAGTTTTCTTAAATCTATGATTTTAAACACTGTATAGAGATCTGATAATGCTTAGTAATTTGAAGTTAAATGATGGAACTAAAAATTCAATTCATTTTTTAGAAGTTAATTTTTAATTTTAGAAAATTTTCATTAACCTTTTATGTTCTGATAATTAGAAATATTTAACCACGCTTATATCTTCGTAATGTGACCGTTGTTCCTAGAGATAATCACAAGAACACGAAGAATGCAGTCTCCACAGTTAGCAGTAAATGGCAGATGAATGCAGAAATTACAATTATTTGATTATTAGTTAAATTAAGTTATTTCAATTAATTAAAAAGTTTTCCTTCTTTCCTGGAGTTATTTTGGACCAAAATTTATCTAATGATGCAAAAATAAAATTCAGAACTTGCTGTTAAATTAATTTGGAAGGGTTAAAGTATTATTTTATGATTTATTCATCCTACCGTATATGAAAGTAAGTTTTTCATTCAATTTAGATAGATATTTCGTTGTGCAAAATTGAACCAACTCCAAACCGTTGCATAACATATTGTTTATTACGCAATAATTAATTAAAAATATGCTGTTATAGAATTTTTTTCTGAAACATTTTGTTAATCTCAAGATATGTATTTTGCAGTGGATTCCTTATTACATAACCACATCCAATTAAGAATCTAAAACTTAAATACTTTTCGTTATTTTGTTCTGCGTTTTAAAAGTTTAGTGAAATTGCATGCAGCTTTTTGTGAAAAGTGAAAATTCATGCAATACAAAATTATATCATAATGACAGTCAGTGTCTTTTTAATATCGTACGCTAACTTACAAAATAATTTTTATCAAATTTTGGAGGGCTTAGAACTTTAAAATAAAATTCTATAGACTAGAAGCCAAATAAGTTTCTTAACTGCCATTAAACTTTCGAAATCTTCATGATTCTGTAATAATTTTTTTGTTTGCTCCTATAAACCTTATTTACAGAATAATGAGACTAAGAAGACATTGCAGAAGAAATTAAGCCATAAAAAAAGGCTTTATATGTTAACATGTTGCCTAATAAAAGTATGAAAGGTGTAAAAATACGGCTTCTCTAAGTAAAGTAGACTTCAAAGGAAGTCATGAAAGTTCGTTTTCACACACACATTAAAATTTAATTACTTAAAAAAGAAAGAACTTGTATAGAACTGTTATCTGAAAAAGATTAATGTGTAGAAAACGTTTGATTAATATTTAAATTTATATTCAGTAATTTTTTTCGATAGCTTATGCGAAAAGATAATTTTTATTTAAATTTTAATTTAAAGTAATAAAGGACTCAAGGAAGTTTAAGTATTATGTTTCTGTAAGTATTGCAGAGTTTAAGTTTGCTCTATTTTTGTCGCATATGATATATAAAAATATAAAAAGTTTTAATTAACTTTATGGTTCAAATACGACCAAGAAAAAGCAGATGCTTTAGAATAAAAAAGGAAAAATAATAAAATAAATTTGGAAGTAGAAAGCGTTATCATAACACTTTATCATATTACTTTTATATTTTAAATTCTTCCAAATCTTTAATTAAGACGAAGTTATTTTTTTTTGCTGGATTTCTTATTATCATTGAAAATAGCAATGGTGCTGAGGAAATATTTTCGGATTTTTTTCTTCCACCTGAAAAAACTGGAAGAGAAAACAGTCTTTCTTTTGTTTCGTCCATTATACAAAGAAAAAGTAATTTTATCCACAAAAAATTCGAAATTGTAATGAATCACCCTGAAACCGAAAAAAAAAAAAGTTTTTGGAATTATGGATGTCTCTTGTCCGTCTGTTAACAAGATAACACAAAAGCGTAACTATCTAGACACATGAAATTTTGTATGTGCTCTTTGACAAAATTGTAGATTTCTATCAAATTTGGGGAATAATTGGTCTGCTGGAAGTCTGCCTGTTCATTCGCGTGCATGCGAACTCAAGAACTCAAAAAAAAAACAGCGCCTAGATACATGAAATTTGGTATGTGGATTCGGCATCGATATAACAAATTTGAGTCAGATTTTGGCCCTAATCCGTCTAAGAGAAGATGTCTAAAATGCATAGTCGATTCTCTTCACTGTAAACGGCGCTAAACACAAAACGAATCGCATTATTTAAGTTTATTGCGAAAAAAGTCGATCGAAGAATATTACCGCTGTTTCCGCCTTATGCAATAATGAGAATGAACATGTGTTACTTTATTGAATCTGTTTTTTTAATGTTATCAATCGAGGAGAAGTCACAGTAATTCATATGCCATCTGGCTGTTATAAATTGACTAAATTTTAATGAAAATATTAATTATAAATTGATTAAATTAATTAATCAGACATTAATAGAAACATTCATTTCTTCCTTTTTGAACATTTTTTACTGTCTAAATTAATTTTTATGTGTTTTAAATATTAATCGTTTTAAACTTCTGTAGATACAATCACTTGAGGCTGTTGCGTTAGTACGCTAAAAGATGTATTGTCATCGTTTATGTTTAAATCTGCTGTTTCTTATCTATACTTTTCTTTCTTTTTTAATTTTTGTTTAGTACTTCTTTTATTTATTTATATGCCATCTGGTATATAATTGAGTTTTAGGAGGGCCTTGCTCCCCTGCTCGTTAACGCTCGCCCACTCCCCGAGAAGATTGATTGCACAGTGATGCTTCCATGTTTGTTATGCAAACCCTGCTCGCTACAATGAGGACACCGTGCATCCTAGCACATTTATTGCAAAAAGGGGGTGACTATGGTTGAGCTTAACTGATTTACTTATGATGTTTTACCTTAAAGCAGCACAGAATAAATTTGCTGGCGTTGAAAAAGGTTTTTTTCTTGATTTTGTAAGCATTTAGAAGACAAATTCAGCATTCAAATGAAACGAACAAAGAAAATTATAAAAATGCAAAGAAAGTAAATAAGAGTTTCAAGATATATAAAGAGAATACTAAAAACAGGTAATTTAGATTTATTAATAAATAAGACTGTTATTTTAAACATCAGTGCTCTCTGATCGTCAACATAAATACAAGCATGCTGAGCATCTTGAAACAAATTATTTCTCTTCCTTCCTCAACGCCTTTCAGAACTTTCTTCAATCGATTCCTTTGCATTTATTTGAATTCATCTTCTTTCATTGTTTAGATGATATTTAACAGCACTGTTGAGATTCATGTTTAACTCATTGAAAAGAAGGCTGGAACCCAATTGTACTTGTTTGTTTACGTCTACAAAGTGAAATCACGTGATCCATCAATTGCCATAGATGTTACTAAATAACTCATTTTTTTGGAGCCATAAAAGATAAATATTTATATGGATTGCTTTACGATATGCTGTGATATCATTTTTTTCCCGCTTTTTGCAAAATGAGCAATGAATTCAAAAATGAAATTGAAGGGACGCGTTTAAATATCACGTGAGCATAACATGAAACTAGTTAAATGAATGAAACGATTGTTTTTTATCATTGAGAAAATTGTTTTTTTTTCAATATGACATTTTTTCCCAAATCTTGTAGAGTCAATAGACGGGTCATCATTGTCAGATTATAAACAAAATTGAGAATGTCATCTAGTATTTACCTGCAATGTTGTTTCATGTTGTGCTGCGATATCATACCATCTTTCCTCATGCGATTGCTCAAAGGAATATTGTATTATTAACTAGATTCGATGCTAAAAAATACGAAAATTAAGAATTCAGCTGCTCAATATTCGAGATGTTTCTTCATAAGAACAATTTATAAAAAATATTTAAAAAATAATTTTATTGGTGTTTACAATACACTTTTATTGGTGTTTTAAAAAATGGAAGATAGATTTTACATCGAAAACCTGGAGGTGAATGCAAAAATCGTAAAAGTTTCAGGCACTGATACAAATGATCTAAGAAAATTGGAAATGTCGGAGAAAGATCTTTATTATTCTAAAAATTTAATAAAAAATTTACGAAAAAGTGAAATGAAGCGCGTTTGCCGCAAAAGAATGAAGAAATCTAACAGTTTTTTCACTGTACTTTCAGCGTATCTTTACGTGAGCTCCTTCAACAGTAGGAAAAATGCCCAGTCTGTATTCAATTTTTAACATTTCCTGTGTCTTTAAATTTCTGCATCCATGCATAAATTGAAGACATACTTGGGAGACTTGTGTAATACATCAGGCGGAACTTTCTTTGCACGGTTTTCGTTAATTTTGTTCCACTAACCACAATACACACTCCTGAGAGGTCGCCATGTTCGTTTCTTATAACCGCAGCCAAGTAATTAGCGTCATCTAACTCAGAAAATTGGTACCAGAAGAAAACTGATAGATTTCTTCATTCTTTTACCGCAAACAGCATTTCATTTCACCTTTTCGTATTTTTATTAATGTTTAGAATAATAAAGATCTTTCCCTGACACTTCGTATATTTTATCAAGATTGGTTTTTGAACATAAGTACCAGAGCTGGGCACTTCTGTCATTTCTCAGTTGCTGCTTATGTACATTTTACTTTTTAATGAATGCTTAGAAATTTTCTTTCTTGTTATATTTATAGTGGTTTAATTTCTTTATCTTATTGATTTCAACGACTCTCACTTTTACGGTTTTTGTTTTGAACTCGATATTTTTGATAAGATATTTATTTTCTGCTTTTTAGACTCTAATCTATTTTATAATTCATTAAAATATTAATGTGTATCTTTCTCAAGTGGACTATTAGATAATACCCCCGACATGGAATTAAAATTTAATTAAAATTAGTCAGTCAACTGAGTATTAAGTTCTGAAAATATTAAAATATTTTATTTTCATCTGGAACACAATACTACGAATTTTCAGATCTCTAGCACATAAGAAACGAGTGAAAAATCAATGACAAAGTTCCATCCTTTCAAGCATGGAACAGTTTAGTTTATGTACAAGTGTTCAATAATTACTTAGTTTTCCCTCAAAAAATTTGCAGTTTCTGTTTCCGCTTACTTGATGATTATCGTCTAAAATTAGTTTAGAGGGTTCTAGATTATTCTTCTAGTTTACAGTCTCTCGGATGGTGAATGAAATATATACAAATTAAAAATATATACTGTGTATACAAATGTTCGAAATCTGTTTACAATAGCAAAGTTAAACTATTAGCATAATTCTTATTTCCTGAATTGAGGGCGCTGCAGTCACCCAGAAAACAGAATTTTCTCAACTAAGCTCTTTCTATTGTATGTGCAAATTGGGATTCAAAGTAAAGCTGTATATATATTGCATAATATCAGTAAAATAATAGAACTTAGCTAAAATGTTGGCTTATAGATTCTGGTGAAAAACATTTCTGAAATTTATTTTCTTACTTAAGTATATTTATTTCAATAAAAAAACAGATTCTCACAGAATTCACCTATTCTCTTGAAAATTTATCTGTTTTTACATATCATTTTTTATAATATATTAACTGTTCCCTTCCTTTCCATAGTTTTGCTTATAACGAATGTTTGGGGTTATAGCAAGTGGTTAGGTGAAAAAAACAAAAACAGTCATTTGCCTCAGTACCAATCCTTTTGCCATCCCGACCCCATTAATAGGATTTTGTGTGTTGAGTTGCATCGTTCTCCTCAGAGGATAATATGGAAAGCGGTTGTCATGATGTGGATCATGTTGTGTTGGATGTTAATAAAAACATCGCATAATGTCTGTAAAATAAGAGATTTTTGTGAAAATATTGGATGAAATTCTTATGACAAATAAATTTGAAGTTTATTTCAATATAAAAATAGATTCTTATCAATTACACCACTTTTTAAAAAAGAGCATCAATTTTAAATAAGCGTACTTTCTGAGTTTTCATCAGAACTCATCCCCTCGTTCAAAATTCATTGAAAGAGTGCTCGTGAATATCGCGAGCACAGTTATCGCAAAGGAGTTTTGTATGGCTGGGTCATAGTGGACTTCTGTCTCAATAACACCTGACGGGGATGGAGGAGTCGCTGGTAGGAACAGAACGTTGGAGGTGCACTCTATAGTCCAATCAACGGAGAAAAAATATACGGTGTAGTTGGTGGTAGTGTCCTAAACGACATAATAAAAGTCCCCAGCGGTGGGGGATGCACAGAGGGTTTAAAGGGGCGTATTTTCAGTTTTTCTTAATTATCTCGAAAACTATATGTTCTATCGAAAAACACTCAATGACAAAATTAAACTACATAAAATTTCCTACAAAAAATACCTATATTGTTTCTATAGCATCAATAGTTTAGAAGATACAGGGGGATTTAAAAGTGAATATTTCTAAAATTCCTTATTGTAATGGTAAAATCGATTAAAAGTGCTGAATCAATAACCTTTATAAAAACTTCTTGCCTATATAATAATTATACAATGGCAGTATTGTATGTGTCGGAGCGGAGGGGGGGGGGTGACAAACCCATTTGAGGAACAATTATGCTCCGTTCCGCCCTCACATTCTTTCCCATCCATAAGTTTCATTCTACTCGTAGTCCAGTCAACGAATTGTAAATGTAAAATATGGTGTAGTTTTGAAATTCAGCACAGTTGTTGTGGAGAGTGCCCTAAATGACATACTAAAAGTCCCCGCTGGTGGAGGGTGAGCAGGGGGTACGGGGGGTTGAAAGGGGATTTCTCAGTTTTTCTTAAATATCTCGAAATGTATAGATTCTAGAGAAAAACACTTAGTTATAAAATTAAACTACACTAAATTTCCTACAAAACTAGTCCTAAATTGTTTGTAGCATGAAATATTAGAAGATACAGGGGGATTTAAAAGTGAATATTTCTAAAATTCCTTATTGTAATGGTAGCTGAAGCAGCAACCCTTAGAAAGATCTCATGCCTATACAATAATTATAAAAGGGTAGTATTCTATGTGTCGAAATAAGTGGCGGTATCAGTGCCGGGGGGGGGCGACAAACCTATTTGATGAACAGTCGTGCTCCCTTCCTCCCTTCACGTCCGTTCCCCACCACAAGATCCCTTCTATCAGTCTTTTGGTTCTGTTAACGCTCCAAATGAGGGTATTTAGACAGTATAATCTAAATCTACATATCTATGCTAAGTTTAACTTAAAAGCTCTCAACCAGTCTGTCACAGTTCAACAGAAACATTTTCTTGCCATTAAAGAAATAAAACCAGGCATGTTCAATTACTAACACAGAAAATGGCTGCTAAAGGAATTGAAACGAGAGTCGCAATAGGGGATGCTGATACTTATATTGTGAGATATGGGTTAGAGAAAACAACTTCTCATCCTAAGGGAAAGACAAAGACTTAGACGTGTTACTGATTTCTTTGGCACCACCAAAAAGTAAGATTTATTTTATAAAGCCTGGCAAGGGAAAAGTCGAAGCTAAATTGTTTTACAAGAAAGCTGCAGAAAGAATTTTCCTTTACCTAAATAATCCTCCTTCTCCATGCATTCCGTGGCTGCGACGTTACACCAGATATTTATAGAAAAAGCAAAGCATTATAGTTACATAGTTAAAAAATCAACTAATCCAGATAAAAACATTGCTGACGTCTTTTATTACCCCTCATCAACACCAGATGATATCTCACAAGCCGGTGAGAAGATTTTCCTAGTACAAAGCCGTTGCTGATGAACATAATTTTAATAACCGTAGATATGCAGCATTTCCCAAATCATGAACTAAGATCTAATTGAGGAAAGCTGGTCTTTCCTCAATTCCTCCAACCAAAGGAGCGTCGGAGCAACACACGTTCATCAATGTGTTTCTGTTTTGGCACCTTTAATGGTACCTGTACCAAAGGTGCACTTCTAGAAGAAGAGGATGCGTTCGAACTTGATCATATACTAGAAAAACATGGTGAAATTTAATTACGAGCAAGTGTAAAAATGGATTATACATATTTTTATGTATGTATATATATAATATTATGTTATAGAAAGATATAATATGTTATAGATACATTGTAATAGATAGCTGCTGTTTTGAAATATAAACTTTATTTCATAAAAATAACATTTTCAACCACTTTTTGTAAATATATACTTTTTCAAACTGCTGTAATATTCTAAACTATTCATCCTAAGAACAATGTGTAGGACTATTTTTGTAGGAAATTTAATTTAGTTTAATTTTATACCTAAGTTTTTTTCGCTGGGATCAATAGTTTTCGAGATATTTAAGAAAAACTGAGAAATCACCTCTTTAAACCCCCTGCGCACCCTCCACCAGCAGGGACTTTTAGTATGTCGTTTAGGGCACTCTCCCCAACAACTGTGCCGAATTTTAAAACTACACCGTTTTTGAAATTTACAATTCGTTGACTGGACTGAGAGTCGAAGGAAACTTGTGAAGGGGAACGGATGTGAGGGGAGGAAGGGAGCACGACTGTTCATCAAATAGGTTTGTCGCCCCGCCGCACTGATACCGCCACTTATCTCGACACATACAATACTACACTTGTATAATTACTGTATAGGCATGAGGTCTTTGTAAGGGTTGACCACTGATTGAAGTCGGTAGATTTAGACAGGTCATTCACGGATGCTCCAAAGCACAGTACCGGCTGCTTCGATTCCTCCACTCCTCCTCCCGCCAGACTGACTCCCACCCACACTCCCCACATGGGGGATTTCCGCGTTTTAAAGAGAGCACCCTCCCTCCCCGCTCAGATTTCTCCAGTCTAACGTCAACTCCCACGCATTTTCTTCAATTTTTTCGAGAAATTTAAGAAAAACTGAGTAATCCCCCCACCTTTGAAACCCCGCACTCCCCACCGGCGGGGACTTTTAGTATATCGTTTAGGGCAGTCTTCTCAACAACTGTGCCAAATCTCAAAACTACAACTTTTTTAAATTTACCATTCGTTGACTGGACTACGAGTAGAAGGAGACTTCGAAGGGGAACGGATGTGAGGGGAGGAAGGGAACACGACTGTTCATCAACTGGGTTTGTCAGCCCCCTCCCCGCTAACACATACAATACTACCCTTGTATAATTATTATATAGGTATGAGGTTTTCTGAAGGTTGTTGATTCAGAACTTTTAATTGATTTTACCATTACAATAAGAAATTTTAGAAATATTCATTTTTAAATCCCCCTGTATCTTCTAAAATTTCATGATACAAACAATTTAGGACTAGTTTTGTAGGAAATTTAGTGTAGTTTAATTTTATAACTAAGTGTTTTTCGCTAGGATCTGTAGATTTCGAGATATTTAAGAAAAACTGAGAAATCCCCCTTTAAACCTCACCTGTACCCCTGCGCATCCCTCACCGGCGGGGACTTGTATTATGTCGTTTAGGACACTACCCTCAACAATTGTGCCAAATTTCGAAACTGCACCATTTTCTTTTTCTATTTTTCCTTTTTTGACTGGACTAAAAAGCGAATGCAAAGGAACGTGCAACTGCGGCAAAACCGAGAAAACGAATGATCAACTACTCTTTTTACCTACGCAAACTGGAGTGAAGAATAAAATAAAATTCCGAATTTTTTCGGATCCCTCCTATTCGAAATGGATCTTCCTAACTTCAGCAGTTACTATAGCGACCGATGTAAACTAGACAATTTGGCGGGGAGTATTCTCGTGGCGGTCAGACCTTAGGTTCGCACAGAATTTTTGGCCCATAGATACAACGTTAAAATAACTCCTAGGAAGGGTCATTCAAACCCCCTCCAAGCAGCAGGGGTGGTCGCTCTTAAAAATTCATTGAAATCCGTTCCTTTCTTCACTCTAACATTATGCTTTTTTTTTAGATAAAGGTGAGGAAACAGAGGGTAACAGAAGTACATACCCTAAAAAACATCTAAAATCAAATGGTTATTAATGTTTTATTCACCAATGTGTATAGAAATGTGACGGTGAAGTTTTAGTCTGCTACTCAATTTTTAGATTTAACATACAATATATTGCATTATGCCTACTAGGAATTTAAAATTCATTTAATACCATATTAGTAAATGCACATGAATCTTAAGGCAAAAAGTTAGAATTTAAGAGTAACAGTTCACCATACCTGATTAATTTCAATTTCCTAAACCAACGGCCAAATAAGTTTTTCATTATGTAAGTTTGATCTTTAAAAATATAAAATCCAGATTTTAAAATACAATTTTAAATAAACCAGATCGTGATAACTCTCTAGAAGACAGTGTATGAGAGATAAATGATGACAGAAACATTTTAGATTAACATAACAGTTTATTTAAAATCTAATTTTACTATTTTGTCTAAATAACACATGAGTATGGATATGACATTTCAAAACGCAAATCATCACATTCAATACTCGGATAGGGCCCTTCCATAGATGTAAATTATACACTCAAATTAACATATCTGCACTCAGGCCAAAGCTACATAATAATTTCATTTTTTAAAATTTTACAGTGACAAAATTATATTTATCTAAAACCTCTAAAAATGCTTTGCATATATGTATATTATAAATGAAATTGTGTCAAATAATATGTGTATTGTAAAAGTTGTCACAAACATCTGCAATAAAATTGAAGTTGATATTTCGCTAATAGTACATATTTTCTAACCTTGTAGACAAATTCATGAGAATAAATTACACATATATAATCACTTATTATTCAATGTGTGCAACATTAATTTATCATCAGACAAAACAAATCTCAGCTGAGATCAAATACTCATGATCAACTAAATTAAAATTTACTGTTCAGGATTATTTTTTTATATATTAAATCTTGAATGGCTTGATTTTTGTCAGTACACATTTAAATTTGTAAATAAAGAAAAACTTATCTGGCAGGGGAGGCAAGACGACTTCCTTCGGGATTCGTTTGCTCGGAAGCATTCAGGTAAAGTGGTTTGCAGCGGGTGTTGGCACAGTTCATACCATCTTCAGCATTGGGTTTGCTGGGGACATTCCGGCATTGTTCGGACATGAGAGGGATCTTTCCGGTGCTTTACGGGCATCGCAGGGGTCACACCAAGTCTGTAGTGCTCTTGTCAGCAATTCTGTGGGGTTTCGGCGAGGTAGCATGGCACTGGTCCTACTTTCCAAAATATGGTCCATGTTGCTTTCTTGGTTGGCTCTGAACAGTTGTAGCCATTTCCACGGGGTTCTTGTCTTTACTCTCTATCTTTCTGGCTTCCACTCCTCGATATCTCCCCGGACAATTTCCATAGCTAGGATTAAGATGTCTCATGTTAACGGCAGACATTGCTCGAGATCATAACTGGCCTGCGCACTTTGAAGCATTTTTCATTTATCAGTAAACAGCAGTTTCTTTTTCACAGTCCCATGCTATTCAGCTTCAACGCTCTAAGTGCAGCGTCCAGATAAAAATAAAACTCATTTTTTCTGCCTCCAAGAGCACAGTGAAATCTTTCTTGTCTCCACCAAAAGTCTTGCTTTCCACTCGCAAACATTCCCATTTTGAATCGCCAAGTCCTCGCCAACAATGCCAATTTCGAATAATGAAGAAAGCTAGAGTAGAATTAAATTCTACTCGCCAAGAAAAGCCTAAATAGCCAAGCACTCTACAAGGGGTTAAATCACGCATTTAATAGCTGTACAAATGACCAACCAGAGCGAGCTTTCGCTTATCTGCAGCCAATCATTGATTTTTTATTTTAATTGGGAATATGGCTTGACTTTAAGAAATTATTGCGACAAACTGTACCTTGGAGCGTAGCATGTCAGATGGTCAAGAAATAGTAAACAGGCGTTTCTGCCTCACAAAAGAATCCCACAATGGATTCAAATCTCAAGGCATATGAAGGGTCAGTAAAGAATGCACACATTTCCGCTCTGGAAAGGCAACTGACTCTCACACGTGCATCCCTTGCGGAACTTACAAGTGGGTTTGAATCACTTGCAAGAAAAAAAAAAAGGGGGGGGGGCCGAGGCCAGCTGAGAATTTGCCTTGACAGTGAACTTGCGTGTTGAAAAAATATCAGACAATGTTCGGATATAGCACACAGGGAATGAAAGTTTTAAATTAAACACAGAAAATTTTTAAAATTTAGAATTAAAATAAATGTGGATTTTTAAATATAAGAAGTAGAAATTGTAGAAATTTGAACCTTAGCGAGTAAATACAAAAAATTTTTTGTCAATGCAACATGACAGAAAAGTGAAATTCGCCTTCTATTGGGATAACGGATTCGAGTAGCATTGATTAGTGCTGAGCATCCTATTGCTTATTTTATTTTTAATATTATTTTATTTTGTGTTCTGCATGCTTTATTCTATTACTTTTATATTCTATTATTTTACTGTATTTTAATTCGAAATTAGTGGATATTGTATTCTTTGTTTTTCTGCATGTTTAGTTCAGCGCCTCCGCCAGGCGGCGCTACTAGCTTGTTTACGGTTTACTTTCAATGCATAAGTCTATCGGAAAACCCTGCATTGTCCGAACGCATTCTTTTTGCTCCGTTGTCATTACCCACTCAGACGGGCAGCACATACCTTTTTTACTTTCCTCATTGTCTCTGCCTTGGGGACATATTTGTTACTGTTGTATTGTCCATGTGATTCTGCTGGAATCACTCGTACTGACAAGACGCATCTTTTGCTCTGCTGTTAAAACCAGCTCAAGACGGACCACACATACATTATTTTACTTTCCGCATTGTCTCCGCCCTGGAGACACATTTGTTCTTTACTGCAACATGCAGTTCGCATCAATTCTTACTTTTCAATGAATTGTAACCGCAGCCTATAACTGGTAGGTGATTCTAAGAAACTCTATATATCTTGTATAATTGTGAATATAGAACTTGTTAATATTTAAACACCGTTTCATCATTCTCAAAATCGAACAACACCAAAGTTTAAGCAATCTTCAGAACAATTACGCATTCCAGCACTGGGTTCTAGAGTGGATTTGAAATTCGTGATCTTCAGCAGAATCAACGCACCGCAACCGCAACAGTTAGTAAACATAGGGCAAGAAGCCATTTTTATCCAAGTGAGTTCTTCTGAATATAAACCAATATATAGATGTTTTAATCAGGCAGAAGATTTGGGTTTAATTGCGCAATAGCCAAATAAGTGTATCCCCTATTAGCACAAGATATTCTATGGTATCTCCACGGAGTTGATGCGATATTCAGAATGTCGCACAGCTATCGTATGAATATTTCAGGGCATCTTGCGCTAACAGGGACAGACTTTAGGGAAAACATATGATATATAAATATCGACGAATCGAATAAGGATTTACTCTTCCAATTAAAAAAATGTATTTAAGAAAGGCTACATCCGATAAACCTTACAGATCCAAGCAAACACAAATGATAATTTTTTTCCAAAAATAATTTAGAAATCGTAAAATAAAGTACTTTCATCTTTAGATAAGATTTAAAATTCATTGAGTCAGAACTGACAAAGTAAGACTTGCTTTAATACATATTTTGTCTTCCAAAAATGAAAGCCCTTCCAAACGGCTAATTGCTCCGAGAAGACAGTTTTGCTTGTAACGGAGGGTGGACGCTGTGCTATCTAATAAAAGCGTGTTTCTAAAGAACGTTTTAATTTAACATGATAATGTTTATAGGTTGCCATACTAACTATAAAGTGTGATATGCGATATGAATTATTCAAAATTCGTTCCAAACACTCCACAGGGTAGACAGTTGGACCTAGAGTAACCAAATTTGGCAGGTAGTTACTCCTTGAAGTGTAGGTGCTACTTAAGAAAGTAGTTTTCAAAATTTTTAGTAGATTTTTTATTAAAACTAATCGAAATTTTAACACTTTTCCTCAATAACTTTAGAGCGTAGTATTACATAAAAACCATTTTTACATCGCTTTGAAATGCAAAAAGAACCAAGTTTTTCAGTGATACAAATCTTATTTCATTGCAATCTTTTGTCCAATTTTAATATTTTTTAAAAGATATTTATACATATATTTTACAACAATACTTTTCATTGTTTTAATTGTTGCATTTAAACACCGCCGCGATGCAAAGACATTAAATGCCTCCTTTGTGTGCTTGTTATTGTTGCTATATAATCGTGAGCAAATTTTTAAAAATAACATAAAGACAGGCGAATCAAGCATAAATCATTACGATGTTTTGAACAAGAGGTTCGAATAACATTTAATATTTTTGACTATTATAAATTCTTATTTAACATGATATTCCTATCCTTTTTATCCCTTTCATTCACAGAAATCCCTAAATGAAGATAAATTTCCATAATTGCAGCACCGTAAGGCAATCCCCTTCTGACGATCTCCACCATATTTACAACTCTCGTGACACGAAAGATTAGTGGCGGGCATGAACACGCTCGATGATAGTAAACAACCCCTCCGGTCAATGAATGTCATCCCCACCGTCCACTGAAACGAAACGCATGCTCTCCAGTGTCCACTACGAGATCACCCGACTCAATCGATCGAGATAAAAATTACCTCCTCTCTTTGCTGTGAAATTGGAAAATAAGCTATTTCCAGCAAATGTCGTCGCATGATAGTTTCCAAAGTAAGCAGACGCACCACCTGTGGAGCTGGTTGACAGAACCGCCCACAGATAACACTGATTTATTCTTCCCATATACCAATACAACGAATCAATGTCAATGACATGGACCACAAATGGATGGTTCCTCGAAAATTCTGAGTGGGTGACGTCATCGGTTCCATCCATTCACGACTGGAGACAGCAATTGGAATGATCAGAAACATATTCTTTATTGCATTCGACAAAAGACATTCGGAATGTTAGTTGGAAGTAACTGGCAAGCTGCTTTTGAATTTAAGAAAGAAAACTTGATCATATCGTTGGTTTTATGGATTCACTATTGGTTGTAATGATTTTTTTGCCTCTTTGTACATTTTAATCATAGTGTTAATTACATTAACTGCAAATTTCCCAAGTGACTGAATCTATATTTTCATTAATATCCGTTTGTGCATCTAAGAGAAAGAGACTTTCTCTTCATTTTCAATTTAGTTAATCTTAACCCACTAAGAGTTCAGTTATTTTGATCAAGTAGTTTTAATTTGTAAAAAACTTACTCTTAAATTGAATAATTAGATCTTTATTGCGTTTAATCAAGTCACTGAAATCCTCGATAGTTTAAGAAATCATATACATAAACATGAATTATCTGCTTATGGAATGAAAATGAAAAATGGAAAAAAATACGGCTCAAACGCTTAGAGGGTTAGCCGTGATTTTATACATTTTAGTCTCAGCACGATTAATTCTATTGCCAATGGCGTAGCATATCTAGTCTAGCCCATGAATCAAGAGCTCATGATAATGGAGACGTGTCAGTGGCGTAGCGACAGGGGTGGCAAGGGGGTATAGGTCAGTTGTGTAGTCTCAAAACAAGCATAGCCGGGACACTCTAAAAGCAGTACCAGAACTCTCAAATTTGATAGTTGAGGTGGCGGACTGCAAGTCATTGGCCACGGCAGGGGCCAGCATTCGCATTTCATGGAAGAATCTTTAGGCTTTTAGTAACTATGGTTTTGTCCATTGTAGGTAACAGTGCATTTAAATTCCAAGGGAAGATTTTTAGATGTTTTACACATTTATATAGGAACTCTTTAATCTGGGTGACAAAAATCGCGTTGTTTTAAGGGCGTTTTCAAAATTTTGTGTTATTTATTTCTCGTAAAAAGAAAGCAGTGCTGGAACGGCGTTCCGGCTCCACTACGCCCCTGGTATGAGTGCTCCAGGCGCCAATCTTAGGGGGCACCATTCATTCATTCAATACCCAAGAGAGCAGATTCAAACTTTTGGTTTTATAAAGCGTTGACTCTCACGGAGAAGTCCAGCTAGTCCAGTCAACGATGGGTTTGAAAAAAATATTACATCATATAGTTTTGAAAATTTGCACGCATGTTCGTGAAGGGCTTCTGGTGAACGTACTAAAAGTCCCCGGTGCTGAGCTCGCGGCGCCAATCTTGGATTTCATTCCCCCTTTTTTTTAGATTTTTCTGAATATCTCGAAAAGTATTCAGTTTTCAAATTACATTTGATTTTACAAATTAAAGAGCGTAAAATTCCCTACAAATGCATACTTTTAATTTTCTTCCAGCTTTAATAGTTTTTGAGATAATGGTTTCAAATTTTCTCGCCATCTTGGATTTCATCCCCCTTTTTTGACACGTAGAAATGATGAAATTGGAGAAGAACTTTTACATTAAATATTGAAGGACCACAACAATTCTGCAACGTTACCAGCATGAAAATAGTCTTACAAAATTTAAAGTTTTAAAATTTAAACTTTGCTAACTGAAAAAGAACAAGTGATTATTGAATTAAAATTGAAATGGCTTGAAAAAAATAAAAATATACACAAAATATATATGGTGGAAAGTTACAGATAACAACAACAAAAAAGGGATTTCACACCAATTTAAACATTGAAAAAACGGCACAACACGATTGAAACAAAGAAACAGAAGAAAGCCAGCTTGTATTTTTGTACAAATGGAAGATAAAACATTTGTGCCAATATTTCACTTTTTTACGCCAAATATGATGAGGACGTGAAAAAATTATTACAATACCCCAGGCACCATTTACTCTTGCTAAGCAAATGATGAAGACTAGGGGCGAAAATCCCATGTTTTGCCCCAGGCGCCACTTATCCTTGCTACGCCACTGGGAAGTGTGATTTTTCTGTTGGTTGAAGCGATCTTGAAGCCCAGGGGTATTATAACTCGAGGAAGAAATCTGACTTTAGCTCCAGAACACGGGAGTAAGTTGTCTTCCTGGAGGACTACGGGGAAAACTGGCCCACATTTTTGTTTCGCTTAGAGGAAAACATCCAGCAACAATCCCGACAACAGAGAGCAATTTGTATCTAAATCCTACATCAGTTTCCCAGTTTTTGAATAATGCTAGTTAAGAGCACATCAAGGACAAAACAATGACCTTCCTGCGCGATTCAAATTTCTGTACCATGTCTTACGTTAGTCCACAAGGCCGCTGTTAGGCATCAAATTATTTATTTGAAGCAATGCATTAATAAGTGGAGGTTTAAATCTTTTACAGCTATTATAATCACTCAGGCGAAAAAGAAATAAATGTTAAAAAAATTCTACTGATTAGAAAACTTGTTAATATTAATAGGAAATCTGAAGTGCTAGGCGACAAGGCAAATCTAACATTCTCATTAATTTTAGAGAGAAATGAAGTATTTCATCACAATCATAAGGTCAGTTCCTTATGAATATACGCGAGGAAATTAAAAGTCATAGCAATTTCAAATAAATTAACATACCGCTATTGGGAAGGGAAAATAAAAGACACTTTATTTGAGAATTCAAAGAAGTGGGCATATCGTAAATGGTAGCAAAAGCATTTTCAGACAGTTGGGTTGTATCATAATTTCACTTTATTCACCGCAAC
>BGPR01005267.1:40957-92579 GCA_013235015.1 Araneus ventricosus | reverse complement strand
CTAAATCTCAAAATTTGACTCGACAATAAAGTCAAAGGATCTTATGTCGAATACTGTACTAAGAATGATACAAAAAAATATATTTCTAAATCTCAAAACTTGACTCGACAATAAAGTCAAACTCCACGCCAACGTAGATAGTAGGAAACGTATAAAATTTTTTACAGGTTATAAGCAATAATTCCAAAACAGAGTAATATCTTGAGTTTAGTTTAATTTAGTTACATCAACGTCCCATTTGGAAGTAACACAAGGGCTATTTTGGGACGGACCTCGTCATCTTGAACCGCGGTCAGATGACGAGGACGCTATCTGAGCTGGCACCTCCCTCTCCAATCTTTCACACCAATGGGAGGACGTTTTTCCCCTATGTATGATTTAACGTGCAACTGGCCCACATGCACGGCGGATCTTCAGTGGAATCGGGTTTCGAACCTTTAATCTTCCGATCCCGAAGATGAGACAAGAATATATTGAATACACGTAACATTCTGATCGAGGCAGCTTCTTTATGGATGAGTTCGTTCTCATTTGACACATGTCAAATGCTCAGATTTTATTTTGGAATTCATTGCGCATCTTGCGGGAGGAAAAAGGGTGCGACATCGCAGAGGAGTATAAGAGAACAAGTAGTTTGATGACACCGGCAATTACGCTTTCCCTGAGAATGTGAATGATTTTTTTTATTTTTTCGGACTCAGCCAGGTGTAAAGCATAGAGACATATCAAAATCCCGTGGTCGAATTTTTTGATGATTGCAATATTTCTCTCTATATACACTTCGTATACAAGAAATGAAAAGTGCTTCATCGCTGGAATAAAACGTTCTTCATTTCAGTGTCCTTTTTGTCTTTACGTTTAATAATCTCTCTTAAAAAGGCACCTCAAATATGGGGGAGGCCGAGGCGGCCTAGTACTAAGGTGTCGGCTTCGAAGCCAGAGGTTTCCAGTTTCAAAACCCGATTCCACTGAAGATCCGTCGTGTGTTGGGCCTGTTACACGTTAAATCATACGTAGGGGGCCAAACGTCCTCCCGTTGGTGTGGTGCGGAAGCTTGGAGAAGGATTGACAGCTCAGGTGTCATCCTCGCCTTCTCACCGAGTTGCACGCTAAATCATACGTAAGGGGTCAAACATTCTCCCGTTGGTGTGGTGCAACACAACCCACCCCGACCCTGCCTACCCTATTGGGTTTAAGGCATTAAAGAGTCGGAGGGGAAGAGAACCGCCCAGAGCAGCAGGAGGACGCCAGCCCCACTCGCATTTATTAAAAATTTCCCTCATATATACATACTACCCCCCGCAACATGGGTGGAAATTAAATACATATAAGCATATATAAAAGTCTCACATGACAAGGGCTCACCCGACCAAGGGGATAATACAGATAACAGCATATGGAGTGAAACTTATTTACTAATAAAAATTTACCATGGCCGGGGAGAAACAAACAATACATGCCCAATTTTAATTACCAATGGCATTCCACCCATAAAATGCAATGTGTGAGATGCAGCGCAAATACCAAAAAAACCCAACCCAAAACCACACTCAAAATAGACACAGACAAATTATATCGAACCAAAAATCGAACAACACACACACAAATTCTGCACGCAAAGTGACTTAGCAATTAATTTTTCCTTCCCTTTTTTCTTTAAAAAATATATAAACTAATCCATTCTCACCCACACAACTAATCAGTTAAAATTTTTAAAATGTCAATACTCTATTACCGAGCATACACCGGGTATACTGAGTAAAACCATGTAAAAAAGTTGGTGTGGTGCGGAAGTTTGGGGAGGAGAATGCCAACTCAGGTGTCGTCCTCGTCATTTGACAGAGATTCAAAATTATGAAGTCTGTCTCAAAATAGCCCTTGTGTTGCTTTAAAACGGGGTGTTAATATAACTAAACTAAACTAAAATAATTATATAATAATTAATAATTATATAACTTTATTCACCTATTGTGTAATAAAACTTTTCGTAAAACATATCCGCATTCATTTATGCTTTATTTTTCTTTATTGATAGTTCTCACACGTGGCTTTAAAGTAAAATTGAATTGCTTTGTGGTATTTCTGATCCATTCTTAAAATTGAAATGTCTTGTGGTATTTCTGATCTATTCTTAAAATTTTTTTCTTGTGTGATCATTCTTAAAATTGAATTGCTTTGTGGTATTTCTTATCTATTCTTAAAATTAAATTGTTTTGTGGTATTCCTGATCTATTCTTAAAATTTTTTCGGGACCCTTTCGAATTCCCTTCTGTATCAATTGAGATCATTTTATAATGATGTTTGTACCTCTATAACTTGATAATCATTACGATAATAATAATATTTAAATATTAATAATGGTGATAATAAGTAATGGTTTAATAATTAACTTCGTTATTGTTGCATTGCGTGGAGTTGTACAGTGATATTTGCGACAGTTATCAATCATCTACCGCCTAGAACACTGAAACGCTGAAGGTGTTGCAGTGCTCCGCAGAAATCCATCAATTTATCTTTCATCCTTCTGTAATAAATTTAATAAAAACAATTCTTAGAACATACTTTTATTGGTGTACTAAAAAGTAGATTTTTTTTATTTTAATCATTGCCTAGTTTTAGTCTTTAATTTTTAATTTATTATTATAAATATGTTGGCCTTTTGAAATTGTTTTTTCTTTGTATAACTATCAGATGGCGACATTGGTATGGAATGAAAATTTAATTAAATCTATTAATTAACTGATAATTACAGAGTGAAGCGAGGTCTCTGTTTCATCTCAACTATTCAGCATTTCTTCTGCCTATATGTTTGTTGTACAGTCACGGCCAAATACGTGGTTCAATTTCCTTTGAAGTTAGCATGAAGGTCCCTCAAGATCATAAAAAACTACATATATGTAAGAATTTTAATTTTTCTATTCTATTTCAAGATGGTGACCGATATGGTACCATTAAAGCATTTGAATCATTTGGTGAAAGGCGAGATATTTAATTATAATTTTGTTAATACTGATAAAAGCAGACATTTAACTGTAATTTTGTTAATATTGACAAAAGCAAACATTTAATTGTCATTTTGTTACAATTGCTGAAAGTAAAGATTTGTGTAAATAATTAGCATAGAAAAAACAGAGATAAGATCATAGTTCCATGTTTCCATGTTGAGTTCCTTTTTCCTGTTTAGTTCCATCTAATCTTGTTTTTCTCTTTTCTTGAAAGAATGTTTTTTCAGCGAATTCTAGACAAACGGTTCCATGTTATAAAAATTTGAAGATTACCTACCCATTCAAGCGTAAAATTTTCTACGACTTTGTTCTATTGCGTTTTTAATGTAACTTTATTGTAAATACAAGGAGTAAAATTTGTGCATACTATTGGCGTGACATGGACTGTTTTAATATTATAAATATAGCTTTGTATGAAAGTGTATATTGTAACAAAAATCTTTCTGTGGGTGTATGGTGTAAACAGTCCAACACGCAGGATAATGGAGAATTAAGATTTATTCACAAATATGCAGGAAAATACGTAGCACAGGTAACAGGAGCAATAGATCTTGCACATATTAACAACGCAGACAACAATTCACAGGTAATAACAGTTCAGCACTTTCAGAATTAGCAACACAAACAGTCAGAAAATCACTAAAAATGACAATAACAACACTTTCAATAGCGCTCAGCTCACCGGCTTTCTAACTCGCTTCTGCAGATGAAACTCCAAAGTTGTTCCAGTCGATCAATAACTACTCCTCTGTCATCCAACTGCGGTTCTTTCATAGTCTCCCCGACGGGTCGTGGCGTCACATGGAATCATCTCGTACATTCAAGCCTATCTCCTCTCCTAATAGAGATATCGAGAAAAAGATCGCATTTTCTGGAATCTTCGGTTTGTCGCCAAGGTCGCCAAATTTGTCGCCAAGTCGCCAAAATGCTTGCTAAGGTCAGGAGTCCAGACCTTGTCGCTGCCAGTCATCCCATACTTATCCCTGTAAAACTTTCTTCCTAACCATAAGACTAACATTGCTAGGAAGCGACTTTCCATGCTCGTAACAATATGTTACGGTTGATGTGGTAAATTGGTTATTATCAATAATCACTGGATCTTTAAGCGGTTATTATACTTAATAACCGCATTTTTTGTGCGGTTATTAGCGTAATGACCGGTTATTATGTATAACTACTTCGGTGATTATGAATAATGACTAATGTGACCATACGTCCCGTTTCTTGGTAGTCTGTCCCATTGTCCCCAAGCACAGCTTCGGGAAGCCCAAATGTCCCGTTAACAGAAAGAGAGCAACCCACGATAACAATTTCAAACAAGAAGAGACCAAAATTCAAAAAAATTCTACGATATTATCTAGTAGCTGGCGATGACGGAGCATGCGCTATGCGTGTCACACATATGTAAGTCGGTCAGAAGCATCTTATCTCGCACTTAGTGTTAACTTCATTACAACTGCGAATATTTCAACCGAAAGACGTTGGGTAGAACTGTTCAAACACTTTCACTATATTAGTTATTGAATATATTCTATGATGGCACTAATGCACCTGTAGAAAGGGGTTTTTTTCTTGTGAATGAGTTGTTAACGAGCTACAAAACACAGTTGCAAGCCGCAGTTTATAAAGCAACGTGAATTACCGAAGTAAATTTCAAGAAATCCTGTCAAGAATTTCATTCTTTTTTAAAAAAATCAACGCCAAATGTACTGTAGCAAAAATGTGTTATTCAGGAAAAAAGCAAAATCATATGAATTATTTATTTTCACGTGTTTATTCCTGTTCTTTTCATTAATAAGTGAAAACTGAAGAAATATGTGTTTTCTTGAATTCACATACTATTACTTAAAAATTAAAAAATGCCCCATTTTGAAGGGAAAATAAATAGCAACTTTAATAATAACCCATTACCAATATTAACCGTAACATATCTATTTAATAATCTCACTTAATTTTGCTTTAAATTCTAATATTATATTTTTTAAAAATCTTAATTATGGTACAAACTAATGTATTCCAAAATCACTTTTCTTAAACTCCAGTTCCGTTTCATTTCTCGCCCTGGAGATATATCAAACCACGCATTTTGACATATCCATTACAAAAAGAATACTTGAATCGCTTCCACACGCGCCCACAGCAATCATGAATCAGCGACTTGTTGGCGTCATACTTTTCCCTAAAACACCTTCGTAACTTGCTAAAAATAGCCAATAATCCCTTCACTTAATCATGTGTCTATATGTTAATCCCCTATCTGAGAAAACGCAGGGATTTTTCGTTCAATTTTGGCTGGTAAACCTCCGTGTAAGATGGACGAATATCCGCCACTCTTCTTATATCTGAATATGTTCGTAAATAAATGAAAATTAGCTCTTTACTCGGCCTGTTTATAACTTATTAATGACTACATCATACGAAATTATTATATGCATGGGGGAAAGGAAATACCTCCTCAAGAGACGAATTAGGATTTCCCCTGGAAGCAGTACTGTCTTCAGAATGAATGAAATAACCTCTACAGACTGCCATAATATAAACCTCCCCTATCTGAGAGAACGCAGGGATTTTTCGTTCCCTTTTGGCTGGTAAACCTCATATAAGATGGAAGTACATTCGCCACTCTTCTTATATCTGAATATGTTCATAAATAAATGAAAATTAGCTCTTTGCTCGGCCTGTTTATTACTTATTAATGACTACATCATCCAAAATTATTATATGCATGGGGGAAAAGGAGGCGCTTCCTCGAGAGATGAATTAGGATTTTCCCTGGAAGCAGTATTGTCTTCAGAATGAATGAAATATCCTTTACAGACTGACATAATATAAACCTTTAAAGACTGCGATGGAGAATAGTCTTTTTTGGAGGGAGGTGGTCTACAGTTCACAGATTTACTAGTTAAGTTCTGAAAAAAATTATAATACAGTATATCCCCGCTAATCCGAAATTCCGGTTAATCCGAACCGATTTTATTTTCGAAAATTAAATGTAACTAGCTGTTATGCCCGGCGTTGCTCGGGATTAAAATACTTTCATGTCTAATATTTTTGATGTAAAAAACTACTTTTGTATAGAAAATTAAAATACCCAAAATTCTTTTATCGCCTGCTATGTTTTTTAATTAAAATGAGAATATTAGTTGAACCAGACGATTTGTAAAAAACGCCGATAGCTAATTTTCTCCATAAGTTATTAGTATTTATTGCATAAGTACTTCAAATTTTGTTCATAAATCTTGCAGTATAAGAAAGATTCTAACGGATGTTTTGGAATAATTACATAGTAAATTTTTCATTGAGAAAAAGCGTTAGAATAAATATGAATAAAAAAAAATAAAATTCGTCTTCATCCAAAATTCTTCTAATGTGATCTAGCAACAGTTCTTATGTATTCTTGTTCTTCACCAATAAAAAAAAGTGCTATAAATTGTAAATTTTGTACACAACTTAATTCTTGAAAAATTATTAAAATGAGGGCAACGAATTGAACGGAAATGAAAGCTGTGTCATGAAAAGTTAATTTTTTAAACTTTTATTATGTATAAAAATAGTTTTTGTGACAAAATATATATTTTCGAAAAATATCACGTAAAATGCTAAAATCTTGCTTAATTTCCAATTAACTGAAATTTGAATTAGATTTGAGGCTTTTAAAAGTTGACGGTTGACTCTCTTCTTATATAAAACATATTTATAAAAATAAGCAAAAATTTCAGAAATAAAGGTAAATTAGTTCAAAGTCTAACCGTTGCCTAGCAACGAAGTAGCTGTAAATTTGCGTTTTTTCAAAACCGTCTGCATGTAATTAACAATTATTTTACTTTAAAAAATTAATAAAAATTGAAGGACAAATGTCTCAGTTATAAAAGTGGTATCATTGAAAAGGTAACATTTTGAACTTTAAGTTGGTATAAAAATATTTTTTGTTGGACAATTTGCTCCGAAGTTACGGCGGAAAAACGGTTTCGGTTAATTTCTAATTAACTGACTATTTAATTAACTTTTGGACTTCAAAAAGTTCATAAGTGTGTTCTCCTTGTCTTGAATAATAAGTGTGAAAATTTGGTTGAAAACAGTCCATTGGTTTAGGAGGAGATGTGGAACATAGCCAAATACATAGCCACATAACCACATACCCAAAATAACTTTTATTTATATTAAGATTGAAAAGATTACCCAGAAAAGATTTAAATATACATACTAAAAACAAAAAGTACTTTTTCAGCATGCATAATTTTGTACACATTGAAGAAACTAATGCAATAATTCAAGGATCGCATTTAAATTTAATAAAAACACATTACATTAACACATCACATACGCATTTACATCAACGATCTTTTGGGGTGAAGACATTTGTCAGATTTGTCTGACGAAGTCACTCTGCTCTATATATCGCAGTGCTATTTCCATCGCATTTGCAGATTCAGAATGGGAAACGAGAACATTCTCTGGCTCTTCAGTTTCTTCTAGATCAGATTAGATTTGTGGCTTATTCTGAACTAAAGAGATGATTTCTTCATCTGTATATAACTGATTGGCTTCAGTATCACAAGACAACCACTCAGTTGCAGTGTGTTCAGTTGCGTCTTTCACAGCCTGGGATACATTTAACTAAACGGAAGAATTTCGCTTTTGTTTGCTTCTCCCTGTTCAACTTTGCTAGAATCAGCTAAATTTGACCATAACTTATTCCACGAGTTTACTAAACAATTTTGCGTAACATTGTCCTATGACTCCGATACTCAGTAAATTACATCTTTTATTGTGACATTCTTTATAAGTTGCAATACAGAGTCAGAACTACCATCGATTCAAGAGATAGGAGTACTGAGTACTTATAACTTGCATTTTTTTTAGCACAGATCTTTTTCTTTTCTATTTTTATCGGAACTTCGGGTAATCCGAACAGGCACCGGTCCCAATTAGTTCCGATTAACGGGGTTCTACTGTAGTACATTTTAATCAAGAACAGACAAGTGTACAGAATTTCAAAACTTCAAAACTCTAGCTCATAAAGAAGAAGCGTGTTAAAAATCCATTGCAAAATTCCATCTTCGCTAACATGAAAGAAGTTAAATAAAGGTGTTTAAAAATAGACATTCGATGCCCCCACTTCTCGATTTCCGCAGCTGCTATTTGTCATTTTTTCACAAAGTAATGAACGTTACACAAGACTCGTGATGATATACACCCAGTGCCCATAACTCACTTTTATTTTCCGGGACTTTAACAAAAAAAACAGGTTTAACTGAAAATCTAGAAAATTCGTGCTGCTGGTTGAAGTCGGCGTTAGTAGGGCAAATAAAGAAGAAAACTGACCTCAATTTTTTTGAGTTTCCACATCAAGTTTTTTCAGTGAAAGTAGAAACGATCCCTACGAAGATAAAGCAGAAAGAATTGAGAACTTTTTTCATACAAAAAAGAAGAGTGATAACAGAATTGCTTTACACTTTTATAACTTAAAAATGGTGCAGCAGTGGAATATCCTCCTTTTATAATTGCTTCACACTTTCGAGTCTTAATGTTGTATAAAGGAATGAATAAGTGATATATATTCAAATATATATAAAACTGGCGGAGGTTTTCTCCCCTAGACTTTCTCGTATGGACGAGTTTTCTGTTTTGTTTATTTACATTAAATGCCTTAACTACGTAATTCCGGTGTAATGCTAAGTCAATGGAATCTTCAAAGCGGATGTCCAGGCTTGTAATGTAAATAAACAAAACAGAAAACTCTCCCATACTTCTGTAGCTTTAGTGGTAAACTAAACACACAATGCTATCTAACGAATAATGTTTATTAACAAACATTGGGCGAACACATTAACTAACACTAACAAATGTTATTCATGATGTTGACACTGATACTACAAGGACAAAATACGTTACATTCGGGGTTGCCAGATCAAAATAGCAAAATAAGGTCAAAAAAGACCAAATTTGACAAATTGATTGGAAACGTCATTTGCTATTAGAAAAACAGCTATCCTTCATGAAAACGAATCTCACTTGATAGCATATGTTCAATGCTCTATTATTAAACTAAAATTTAAGTGAAAGAAATTTAAAACATTCTTGTTCTATTCAGGAGCTATTTCGTTTGACAGCTCATTATATATCATTTGAAATGCGTAATATCAAAAATTTATTAAAAAAAACAAAAGAATAAGTAATTAAAAATTGTTCTAAAAGCCATTAACGAAAACAAAGCCAAAAATGAATTTAAGGCCAAATGAAAATTTCTAAGGCAAAGGGCTTTGAAAAAATGTGAATAATTTCGAAGTCGTGATGTCTTTATTATAGTTCACATTCTAGAAAAGAGGAAATTTGCACATTTCAAAACGAGGGAACCGACGTACAACGAAGCTTTGCGTTGTACAAACGAAGTAATTTATCATTACAATAAATACGAATGAATCAGGACTGTGATGAAACGACGTACGAATAAAAAAATGTATAAACGGTAATTTACTGTATACGTATTCTAATTTATAGCATAAGCTATACATGTTTATGTAACATTACAAATTCGATGGCTGTCTACTCTCTGCAGTGGCGAATCCAGGGGAGGGGCTATCGGGCTGCAGTCCCCCCCCCAGAGCTGAACCATAATTCTTGATTTTATTTAAAATCACTACAACTGTTTGTTCTTAATTTCCCTTTTATTAAAGAAATATTAAAAACGTGACAATATTGCTTTCTGGCTTGACAGGTTCGAAAATTTTCCTAATTTTCTAGCCATTCCACTTGTACTTCTAGCATTGACGTGGTCGAAAACATTATTTTGGCTAGTTATTTCATTGTATTTTTTATTAAATTATCGAACATATTGTAGTGTTCTTTATGATTCTTATTGTCAGGTGAGTAAAGTCTCTAAAGTTAAAGTGTTTTGGTTTACATAAGCCATGAGGTTTGACATTCGTCATGACGATACAAAATTTTTATGACCTCAGCCTCCCCCAGACCCGAATTCTGGATTCGCCACTGACTGTCTGTCCGCCAAGAGAACTGTGGCCACCAAAATGTCTAGTTTACGGCGGTCGCTATAGAAACAGGTTATCGTAGGAAGAATCCATTTCTAGTAGGTAGAAGTTCATTCAAATGAGCTACATTGGCGCATTTAGCGCCAAATGGCTATGCATGGTAACCGAGAAGACGAATGATCAACTACTCTTTTTACCACCGCAAACTGACGTCAAGAATAAATTAAAACCCCGACTTCCGTCGGATTCCTCTCATTCAAAATGGATCTTCCCTAGCATAACTAGTTGCTATAGCGACCAGATATTGGCCTTTTTAAGGCCAAATTCTGGAAAATTGGCCTTTTTTCAAAGCCGTTGGCCTTAGAAATTTTCTTTTGGCCTTAAATTAATTTTTGGCCTTTTTTGTTGCTTTATTTTTGCTTGTGACTTTTAGAACGATTCTTAATAAATAATTTTACGATTTTTTAATAAACCTTTGATATGATATTTTTCAAATGGCTCACAGTGAGCTGTCAAACGAAGTTGTTCCAGAATAAGAAAGGTTTCTGTCCCTGCATTAGTCAGAATGCTCCTAGCGGAAGCTATGCTTGTCTCTGCACAGCATATAAGAACAACTTTCCCTGTTTTTATTCGTTTCTTTCTATGATCGAATTCTTTTACGAAAATTTCCACACAAAAACGTAAAATATTCTTTTTCTTTTCTTTCTTCTTTGAGAGAGAGAGGAGTAGAAAGAGGATATCACATTACAGATATTTTTTATAAAAAGAAGAAAAAGATTTTATGCCTGTAAATTCGTTATTCTTTGAAATACTTATCTCCAGTAATTTAACAAAAGTTTTAATGTCAGATCTAAGGGATAGGAAAAAAACCTTTCAAAAACAATATTTAGAACGACTTAGCATACTGGATTTGGATGTCAGCTCTATTTAAATAACATCGAAACTAAAAGCAGTGCATTTTTGGTATTTTTACCACGTTTTGGAAACTCAACCGTCTATTAATAATCTGAAATAATTTTTTTAATATTAATGTATTTATTAACTATTAGTCATTTACTATGAGTATGAAAGAACTTTCATTTATTGTAATCACATTGAAAAATAATATAGAACATTGTTGTTAACAGGAGTTGATATATTTCGCTCGATCATTTCATTCTGCACCGGCAAGAGAAGAATTATATATATATATATATAAATCCTTTTTAACGAGAGATATTTTTTAATTACGAACGAATTATTTCTACTTCAATCCTATGACAAAACACTTCTACTCTAACTAGACTCGCAAGAGTCGCACTGCTTCTAGAGCCTCAACTTCGGTACTTTCCCCTTTTTGGTCTTTTAAAAACTCTCCGCGTCTGCGTAATTTCCTCTTTTCGTAATCATGTAACGCATTGAGCAGTCACGCCGTTTTTCGGCGTAATTCTCCACTCCTGGCCATGGATTTAATATTCTCCTAATATTTTAAACGTTTAATCTTAATATAATATTGAGTACTCTATAACTTATTTGATTTTGCTTATCTTCGAAATGGAATAAAATGTTTTAGACATTTAACGACTGCAATCTTCTTCAACTACCTCTACACTTCACTTAACGGAACAACATTACATATATATATATATATATATATATATATATATATACTAATTTTCTTTTATTATGGGAGAGTGACCAAATATACGTACATCTTAGTTGAAGTTTTCAAGCCCAAAGAGAACAGAAAATCCCTGCTTTTTCTCAGGTAGGGATTTAGCAGATAGACACGTGATCAAAGTGAAGAGAATAATAGCTATTTTTAGTATATTACGTAAGTGTTTTAGGGAAAATGCATGGCAGCAATAAGTCGCTATTTTCGCGATTTGTGTGCGCGTGGAAACGATTAAAATATTCTTTTAGTAATAAATATGTCAAAACGAGAGATTTAATAAACCTCCAGCGCGGGAAATGAAACGAAACTGGAATTTAAGAAAAGTGATTTTGGAATACATTAAGACTTTAAAATATATAATATTAGAATTTGAAATAAAATTAAGTGAGATTATTACATATAGACATACGTACATCTTAGTTGAAGTTTCAAGTAAAAAAGCGAACAGAAAATCCTTGCATTTCCTCAGGTAGGGATTTAACATATAGACACCTGATCAAAGTGAAGGGAATATTGGCTATTTTTAATAAATTGCGTAAGCGTTTTAGGGAAAAGTCTAGCGCCAAGGAGACGCCGTCATGATTTTCTGTAGGCACGTGAAAGCGATTAAAATATTCTTTTAGTAATAAATATGCCAAAACGAGAGATTTAATATACCTCCAGCGCGGGAAATAAAACAAAACTGGAGTTTAAGAAAAGTGATTTTGGAATACATTAAGACTTTAAAATATATAATATTAGAATTTAAAGTAAAATTGATATTATTATATATATATATATATACAGGCCGAGTAATTAACTAATTTCTTTTTATTATCGATAGGACAGTGGTGGATGTACGACCATCTCTGTTTAGGTTACAAGCGAAAGTGCACAAAAAAATCCTTGTATTCTCTCGAATAAGGGAATAACATATGGACACGTGATCAAAGTGAAGGGAATAATGGGGGGTTTTAATAAGTTACGTAGGCGTTTCAGGGAAAAAGTCTGGTGCCAAAGAGACGCCGTCATGATTTTCTGTCGGCACGTGAAAGCGATTAAATATTCTTTTAGTAATAAACATGCCAAAATGAGAGATTTAATATACCTCCAGCACGGGAAAAGAACGAAACTGGAGTTTTAGAAAAGTGATTTTGGAATATATTAAGATTTAAAAATATATAATATTAGAATTTGAAATAAAATTAAGTGATATTGTAAAGCCAAATATATAGATGTCATCTAACAAAAATTTCACTTAAATTTTAGTTTAATAAAGGAGTATTGTACGTATGTCAATCCAGTGGGGTTCTTTTCATGAAGGAATAGTCATTTTCTTGTAACAAATCAGAGGGAAATGAGTGCTTTAATCAAATTTTCAAATTTGGCCTTTTTTGGCCTTATTTTAAAGACGGTTTGACCTTGTTTTGCTATTTTGATCCGACCGCAGTAAGCTAGACATTTTGGAGACCACAGTTCTCGTGGCGGACAGACAGTAGTTACTGCCCCCTAATCAATCATATTTGCATTTTTAACACATTTCAAATCATAATTTAAAAATAATTTTGGTTCAAAATTCAAATAAATCGGTTTTGCAAGTTTATAGGCGCCTTTTGATCAATGGCGCCCAATTAGCCCGCTGGAATAAAACAGCCCGCCGATGCTTCTCTGTACTCCTTGTTAAATTTGGGTAAGAAAGCCAAAATCAGACTGCGAGCACTTGAATCTTTTTTTCTGTCCTGCAATCGCTTCTAGCTTAGTTCCACTCTTCATCAGCGTGTCTGTCAAAAGTTGCATTTCTAGATATCTATATATTTAAAATAATGTGGTAAGAAACCTTCACCGAGGTCGCCAGACTCAACCACTCCACCGATTTCGACAATGGTTTTTTCGTGTGAATTAGTCGTAATTATTAGTATTATAGTATGTAATAATTATAGTATATACTATATATAGTATATCCAGAAACTTTCTTCGTGTCTCTTAATTTCTTAGATAAAAAAAATTGTATTTCTTACTTTTTACTATTCTAATAAAATGAAGAATAGAAGGTTTTATTTTTATTACTTTCTACTTTTAGTCTTTAATATATTGCATAATTATCAATATTATGGAAGCAAAATGTTAATATTTCTCAAATTGTCTTCTAGATGGTGCCAGCTCTTCGAAATTGATATTTAGTAAAATTAATAGGGGTAAACTTTTCAGTCTACGGTGCCCACTTGCTTCTCGCCAATTTTTCTTGGCGCAATTTCATTTGCTGGCGCCAAACACTGTTTGGGATGCGCAGTGCCCTTTTCATTGCTGTACTGCGCATGCTTCATTTCAAAAGGAGCAATTGAGCACAAAATGCCTTCGGCATTTCAAACGCGTACCGGGCAATTTTTTTAACTTAAAAAAACATCAGCGGCTTCGCTTTCTGCAAAGCGGGACACTAGTAGCTTCGCTTATTTATTGAGAAGCGGAAACACAGAATAACATACACAATTCTGAACCTAAAAGTGACTGAAAATGTTCAGAAACGAGAAAAGTGTAGTTAAAACTTCACATACCTATTTTAATTGCCCAATTGCTGTTTACACTTAGGACACTGGTATCCGCTTGCTATCAATCCCTGATCCACACACCTCGAAAGGGAACCAATGTCATAATCAACAACAGCTGTACGAAGCGCACGTAACGAAATGATAAAATCAGGCGAAAATCAAACCGGCAAAACAAATTCGATTGAATCGACCAATCACATCAAACGACTCAATGGAACAAACCAATCAAAACGAATCGTATTATCGCGCCATGCTCAAAACACTGATGAACAGAACAATTTCCACGCATGCGCACATCTCACTCGTTAAAATCATCATTGCGCAACCAAAACAAATGTACTCTCCTTTCCATTCTTGGCGGCAGAGAGTTGGCGATCCTAAGAGGAACGAAGTAAGTGGGCACCGTAGACTGACTACAGGATTCTATCCTTACAAACATGGCAGTTGAAGCTAAGTAAAAAAGTGAAAGGTTGTACACTTATGAATCAGTGAGCAGCAATGTTTCAGTGTGATTATGAAATTTAGCAGAAACAAAAATTTTCAAAAAGTGTGTAAAATATAAGGACATTTTAATCATTCATTATATTTTTTCAGTGTTCCAATCTCAGAAAGAGCTTCATTTACCTTTCAGAACTAGTAGTGGGAAAAAGAGCAACTTCCTTCAATCTGTCATACCTTTGGAGTACTGTTCTTTTTTCTTATGTCAAGTTTTTACATGAAATTGACAGAAGAAAAACAGCAATTCTATTTGATTGTTCTTATTCTGAACCATCATTATTAACTACCCAAATTAATACTGGTTATAAATTAATAAAACAAAATATACAGTTAACAAAATACTTAATATATTTTCATTTCCATTACTTTTTATAATGTACAAATAAGAATACGTTCTGAGAAGGAAATTTTCAGGTTCTTCCATATTTTCCATCTTACTTATTTGGTAGATGAACAGACCTCATCTCAACTTCCTCATATACCTTCATTAAAGATACTTAAAACATGACAATCATTTTTGCCACTTGTAATGCCAAAATAGTAAGGAAATAATTGATATGTAGCAGCAAAAATATTCCGCTATTTTAAGTTTCTATAAATGTTTGAAAATTATTTGTGTGTGTGTGAAGTATGAAAATAGATTCAAACTACAATTCAGGCAATAAATGAAATGAGTCTGGTTTATTTAAGACAATACAAATAAGCGTACAACAATTTCGGAAATAGAATTGTAATACTCACATTTCCATTTTCATACAATATATTTTGATGACTCAAAATTGAAACATGAATATGAAAACTAAGCATTAATAATAAATAAAAAAAATATGCATTTAAGATAGTTAAGGAGTAAAATGAAATCCACTATCTTCTGTTAAGGAGATATTCTTAATTGATTTGAGATCCGAAATACAAAGGCACTGTGTAAAAGGCACCTCTACTCCATGATCCTACCATCAACATTAAAACTAATGCCCAGAGTTTAAGAATCCTTCATCTAAAGAAAAAAATATACATTCCAAAGAATATCAAATTTAAATATGTGTCTTATGTCAAACATTTTAAATAAAACTATATAAAATCATTGCTCACATATAGAATATATATATGCCATTTTCATAATAAGTGACAAGATATACATTTACCCCTTTTATATAAGTGATGAGTCTGATTGAAGCACCATATTACAGAACTTTTGATATCAAACTGCATGAAGTCATCAGTAGGTAATAAATTTGAAAGACCAAAATTATGAAAACCTCCTGAAATATCTCTCAGATTCTTCTACAAATCAAAACAAAATTAATGCTGAATGTCTAATTAAGATGTCAAAGAAAGTACTGCCACTTAATTGTGAATGACAAAACAGGGATTACAACAGTTCAATGCAAGAGAAACACTAATAGCATTACTGATTCCCGAGTCAACAACAAATCATACAAATAAATTTATTTACTTTTCACCCTTGGTTTATTTATTTCTATTTTGCATGAAACTATCTCATGAAATAAATCTTGGCCATCAGTTGTTAAAAGACAACAATTGACCAAAATGTTTCTCTTATTGCTTTACATTTCAGCTTACTAATCATCAAATATGGATTTCTGGAGCATTTTTACTTTCTCTTGGAAGTAAAAATAAGTTTGAAACAGTCCCATTTTTTTAATTTAGTGTAAATAAATAATACAATCACATATACACAAGATGCCAACTCTAAAGAATACTGTAACAGTTAGTTTATCATTATATAAATTCTAAATGAAACTAATACTTTTTTTTATATTAGCAAAATATAATACTTTTCATTGAGTCTTAAAGCCACTGGCCTAATAAAGAATATTGATTCAAATTTAAATATTTAACACAAAATTTAAATATTTAACACGTTAAAATTTTATGAATACTTTTTCTAAACAATAATGAACATACTAACCACCGGTCAAGAAAAATCTCTTTATACATCTTTCAGTTTCAATTAATACATCGCCGACAATATTCAAAGGAGAATAACAACAAAGTTGAAAAGTAAAGCATTTAGTACAAAAACAAAAAGTAGATGATAATGTGGTTGTTTGAGGTGTATGCTGACTGCTTAATCTCAAATTATCCTTCAACAAAAAGTTACTAGGTTTCAAAGAAGCAGATAAAAAAAATTAGAAGATATTTCTGAAAATTAGAATGAAAAAAAGATAAAAAAATAACAGAAGGCATCACACTTCATTTTATAATAATAGATACAAGTTTTATGAAGATGCAGCAAGTGCATATAGTCTATGGTGTACATTCATATTACCTAACATTCTGCAAAACATCAATTCATGACTTTTTTTCATCATCTTGAGCTAAATCAAGTGAAGTTTCTCCATCTTTAGTTTTAGCATTAATATCTGCACCTTTACTTAGTAACTCTCTGATAACTTGTACATGATCTTCATCTACAGCACTCAAATCAGCACCATTGCTTAGCAAATATTTCACAGCTTCTAAATTATCCGATGTTGCTGCATAATCAAGAGGAGTCCATCCATCTCTATTTTTAGCATTTACATCAGCCCCATTGCTTACCAAAAATTCAACAGTGGCTGATTTACTTGATGATGCTGCATAATGAAGAATGGTATTGCCGCCGACACTATCTAGAGCATTCAAATCAGCACCACTACTTACTAAAAATTTCACAGCTTTTAAATGATCCGATACTGCTGCATAATGAAGAGGAGTCGCTCCACTTATAATTTTAACATTTACGTCAGCACCATTGCTCACCAAAAATTCCAAAATTTTTAAATTGCCGTAGCCCGCTGCCGGGTGAAGCGGGGTCCTCTCATTTTTAGCTTTAGCATCAACAACTGCACCATTGCTTACTAAAAATTTTGCAGTGGCTAGACTATCTGATTGTGCTATATAATGAAGAATGGGTATATATAAAGAAGAACCTTTGCGATTTATAGCACTTAAATTAGCACCACTGTTTATTAAAGATTTAAGAGCTTGTAAATTATGAAGAGGAGTCCCTCCACTTATATTTTTAGCATTTACATCTGCACCATTGCTTACCAAAAATTCTACAGTGGCTAAATTACCTGATCGTGCTGCATAATGAAGAATGGTATCACCTTTACCATCTATAGCACTCAAATCAGCACCACTGTTCATTAAAAATTTAACAGCTTCTAAATTACCCGTTCCTGCTACATTATGAAGAAAGCCACCAAATTCACCAATTATATTCACATTGGCACCTTTACTTACTAATAATTTCATTACATCTAAATTACCTGACGTTGCAGTCAAACATAATGGCGTCTCATCAGATTCATTTTTTATATTCACGTCAGCCCCTTTATTCAGTAATTCTTCAATTATAGACATATGACCCAACTTTGCTGCCAAGTGCAAGGCAGTTTCAGATTCACCAGTTTTACATCTCGTATTGACATCAATATTTACAAGGCAAGACAGTAGCTTCTTCACCATTAAAAGGTTATTTTTTAACACTGCCAAATGAAGCGCACTATATCCATCATCATCGAGTGCATTTACTGAAGTATCAGAGATCGAACGCAGTACAGCGTTTACGTAGTTTTCACTTCCCGAAACATTAGGATGAGAATTATCTAGCACAAACTGGTGAAGTAAGTTATTCCCTTCGGAATACCTCACATTAAAAGCTAAGGTTTTTAACCGTTTGGGCTTGCGCAACTCATTACTCGAATCGGAATCCATGTTTTGTACGAAATACTGCAGAATGATGGTCGGTATAGAACGTGCAGTATAGATAAAAGCAATGGAAAACACAATCAAAACGAAATTAAGTATAAACTTTACAACTGTCTTTTTCCACCAGAATACAAAAACAAGCTTCTATCTTTGGAGACAAATACGTCTTATATAGCCAAATCTTTATGATGCGCGTTCAGAAAAGTTCAAACAAGCATAGAATTTAGAACATACACAAATCGCGTTACAGTTACAGGTAAAATAAGCTCGCGGTTCACAAACGGTTCACACGATAAACTTCTGAGGCTTTGCTTATAGCGCATCTAGCTTCCTTTGTAATTTAAAGGTTAAGTTTCTCAGTACATCGGATCTATTATGGTAAGACAGAAATATATTGAAAGATCATATTTATGAATGACAAAAAGAAAAAAAAGCAGTGATGCTTATCAGAGAAAGAAAACATCATAAGAATTAAATATATTGCTCTTTTGGTAAGAGACATAATTATGGGGCAAGAATTATAACAATATTAGTCACTAATAGAAAAAAAATCAATTATTTTGCAAAGAATTATTTAACAATGATTAAACGGCTATGAAAGTTACACAACCTGCAAATAATAAAAAATATAGAGAATTTATGTTAAGCAAACTTTCCGAACATATAAACGAGTTCGAAATAAGCATTTTGATAATAATCCTGAGTTGTCGGAATTCAAGAACACACTAAACACAAAAATTAAATAAACATAGCTTCGTAACATGGCGGGAGACGTTAACGACAGACCCATAGGCAAAAGCGGTGCGGATTAGCGCTTAGATTACATGCGCAGCTTCGGCATTTTATATCTGTCACGTGGCCGGAAATTGACTCCATTCTACTAGACATACAGGGATCAGAAGATGCTTTTGTACACGTGGAGTCGTTATTTTGGAGACTGGAGTGACGGGGACATCTACATCAGAGGGGACATCCTGGATCAGCATCGTCAGGAGAGTGTAGGTATTCCGTGACATCAAAGTCATTCCCTGGCCAGTACTTAGGCCGCAGGACATGCCTCGTTATCGTCCAAGTAATATTATTAGGTTGCGGGTAAACTTTTGAAATGAACAAAAAAAAGATGATGAAATCAAAAAATTTATAATTTAATGTTCTACATCGGATCGACTAAAATTAATTGATACAAAGAAATTAAAGTTATAACATTTCCATTATTCTGACCAATCGGGATGCCTTATATAGAATCACTATCGCGGAGGGAACCACAATTCAGCCAATGAGGAGCAAAGATACAATGGTTGGTATCTACAAGTTGGAACGCACCGATTTCATCGCCAATATGGTTACCTGGGGAATCGAGCGGATTAATTCCATTGGCAACCCATCGGCTAGATTGCTTACGTCATGGCAAGCGTTTCGCATGATTTGAGTTGTTTACATACTACGCGGATTTTTAAATAACTTAAAATATTTATTAAATATTTAATTAAATAATAAAATGTATTTTAATTAGTATGATTTCAATTAGTAAAAAAATTACAAATAGAACTTGGGTTTATTTAGTGATTATATATTTTGCCGATCATATAATTGAGAGATTTTTTCTTTGCCTTATAATAAAAATCGTTTGCATGGAATTTTTGAAGTTGTACTTGTTTTGAACGCTACTAAGGGCAAAAGCTCTGCTGCTCCATTAGAGTAATTAAAAGAAACTGATTCCGTACATTCACTGAGCTAGCTAGGATCTCATTTTGCTGAAAGCGAAGCCGCTGATGTTTTTTTAAGTTAAAAAAATTTGCCCGGTGCCCACTTCAGATGTCGCAGGCATCGCGAGCGCAATTTTTCCTGCTTCATTAGAATAATTTAAAGTAACAGATTCCGTACATTCAATGAGCTAGGAAAGTTAGTAGTTCTGTTGAAATTCAACATTTAAAACGGGAGATAGTGCAACGACAAAAACCACAAGCGCAATTGGTTCGAAAAAAGATGAAACGATTAACTTTTAACTGTGACCGATGCACGTTTGTTTACCATAGCATCCATCTTGCTTTGGCGACTTGGCGCCGTTTTAATAAGAGTGTGTTCCAACTTGTAGATTTCAACCGATACAATCTTTCGTTGCGCGGTGTTTTTATTTTGATGGATAGAAATCTGGTTATGGAATTAGGTATTTCCGGTTCCTTCTATAGACACATTTATATGACTGAACTAGGTGTGATCTTGGGAATGGAGACTCCTGCGGCACTTTTCGAGCAGGGGTGTAGGGGAGCCGACACGCAAGGGAAGGCAGTTCCGGCACTGCTTTTTTTTACAATAAATAAATAATTGTGAAACACCTTTAAAACGGCGAGATTTTTGCCACCCATGTTAGAAAATTCCGATACTGCTTTTAGAGCGTCCCGGCACTGCTTATTTTGCGACTACACCACTGTTTTCCAGTTAATCTTCCGTCCGTAACCCAAACGTCCTGGATCTAACTCGCCAAGATTTCTAGCATTGTGATGTTGATCATAATTCTTTTTCTGGCCTTCCCATTCTTTTCTCCTCCTTAGCCTCGAGAACTTTCTTGTTCACTGAGTAAGGTCTTAGAAGAGGAAGAGTAGTGTTTATTCTTCTACCCATAAGAGATTCCGAAGACCTAAAACCATTCTCTAATGGAGTGGCTAGATAGGCCATTAAAGCAAGGTAGGGATCTCTAGATTCCTCTAAGGTGCTTTGACTGTCTTCACTGCTGCTTCAATGGACTTTATGCACCGTTTGGGTTCGAGAGTATAGAAAAACAGCTGTGGAGGAATAAACAAAACGATCGGCCTATAAGTGACTCAGAAATAAAAGCAGTTCTGAGTCAGCTGTTTAAGTCTGACCAATGGCTGCCGCCGACAGGTCACTTGTCGGAGGATGTGACGTCACAAGCATAAGGTCCATTAGTTCGTTGCTTAGAGGAAATTTAGGCTAGTGGCGTAGCTGTAACTTTTGCCGCACGGAGCGAATTTGCAACATGCCGCCCTTCCTTGACAGAATACATATAGAGCACATATACCTCAAATTAAAAATAATAAATTGCAGAGTTAAAATAACACTCCATTAGTAACATAATTCGTCGCTTGACACCTTCGACTTTACGGATGGGAAAAACCTACCGTTTTTTTGTTTTGGTTAACCGGGTATTTTTTTGTCCCGGTTATAACTGGTTATTTTTTTTTAAATCAAATAACCGGGTAAAAAAAAACAGATCAGAAGATAGGCTCGATTAGACTAAAATTTACCAAGTTATGAAGCTTTGAATTTCATCATCTTAGGCCAATCAACGACAACCGCTTCCTCGCGGCGTCTGTTTGTTGGTGGATTACAGAACGAATCTTTATAAGTAGATAAATATTGGCCAATGGATCGATTTCATGTAAAAGCAATATTAATAAAAAATTTTGTCTACAAGCGGCGCTTGTTTATTCATCAAAAAAAACGAAAACCGGTTATTTTCGCAATAACCACCATCCCTCCTTCCAACTCCAGAATTTCGCTCCCATTACGGAAATTTAATGACCAAAGGTAGAAAATACGAATTAATTACATTATTTTTTTTACTTGCCTGAGAATTGAATTAGTGCCGCTGCTCTTAATGATAAAATTGTTTTCCTACATGTCTGATTTTGCCGCCCGGGGTGAACCGTCCCCCTTTAGCTACGCCACTGTTTAGTACTACTTGAAATATGTGTAAAGCAAAATTGATTGCAAATAATTCAATTCTAGGATCTTTACGGATCAAATTGTGAGTCATTGTCTGAACGGACATCTGGAATTTCATGACGGGAAAATATTGATTTCCCGTCATGGACACATGACGAATATCTGACGAACTGTTATTTTCTACGCAATATTAAAAAATCACAAATACCAGTGATGAATACTACTGTCAAAAAGGTGTGATATAGTCATTTGTATAAAATGTACGCAAAGCGTTTTTTAATTTCTTTTCTTTTTTTTTGCGAGATTTTATTTATAGTTCTATATACTGTCAATAGATGGCGCCATCAAAAGCAAGAATTACCTTTCCCATACAGGGGGTCATCACTGCAATCCACCTCGGGGGAAAAAGAGTCTTCAACGGTGACCTTCCAGGTAAGCAGGTCACGCTTCACCGCGCAGATAATCATTCCCCAACTCGTCTGGTATTATATCACATTTCGCACCCCCCCCATCGCGGTTTAAGACGTCTTTCTGTGAATCATCCCTCCTGTTGTGATATGCGTTCTCGAATGATAACATTGCTTTTGTAATTCAAAGCTTCGTCGGGAACTCAAAGGAGCAAGTATTCGTTTTTCTCTTTGATTGACAGAATCGCGGTAATTGTATAAAAAAAGAATAGTCGCGGTAAAGATCCCATACTGTGATCGCAACGAAAACTGCGAATGTGACATCGTAGGATGGCTTCTGTGGTTGATTAATATTGATTGTGACCCGTGAACTCAAGTTCCAACATCTCTTTCTACAAGAATTTTTGCTGGCGCCATCTGTTGACAATACAAAGAACTAAGCATTAAGAGGTCTATTCTGGTACCCCCGGTTGGGTTGTTAGACGTCACTTTTCCCGTTGTTAACGTGCGGAAAAAGTGACGTCTCCCATCCCAACCGGGGGTACCAGAATAAACCCGTAAATCTTAATACAAAGTATTAAACAATAAGTACAAATAATAACAGTTTTTTTATTTGAATTTTTTAGAACACTTTACTTATACTTAATAAGACTTTTTGAAAATTAAAAGCGTGATTGAAATAAGTTATTTGGAATAGATATTTAAAAACAGCAATAGCAAAACTATTTGTTACTGAAAAATCGTGGATTATACATCCCTAACACACACTGACTTCAGCAGAAGTCAGTCTGTGAAGTCCGGCAACTTCATGATAACTTAAATAGTAATCTGAAATCAGAAGATGCTAAGCATTTTTTGTACAATTACCACAGGTGCACCCCATTCTAACAATTTTAAGACTGATGTACTGACTGTCCACCACGAGAACCGAGGCCGCCAAAACGTCTAGTTTATGGCGGTCGCTATAGAAACAGGTTATCATAGGAAGAATCCCTTTCTAGTACGTAGAAGTTCATTCAAATGTGCTACATTGGCGCATTTAGAGCCAAATGGGCTATGCATGGTAACCGAGAAGATGAATGATCAACTACTCTGTTTACCACCGCAAACTGGCGCCAAGAGTAAAACTTCGACTTCCGCCGGATTCCTCCTATTCGAAATGGATCTTCCCTAGCATAACCAGTTGCTATAGCGACCGCCATAAACTAGACATTTTGGCGGCCACAGTTCTCGTGGCGGACAGACAGTAACAACCTTTTTGCTCCCCATCCTCTGCAACTCAGCTTGCTAGGAGAGGAACTGGAACAGGTCTTGGAGAAGTGATATGGAAAAGAGTTGCTCCTGGTTTCAGCTGGATAGAATAACATCTTATCTTTACACCAAGCCCTTTAAAAAGCTCCGGAAATGTGACTTTAGGATCAACTGCAGAAATCTGGAAAATAGAACTAAAATTTGAACCACGATCAACAGAGAGCAGTGCGAGTTAACTTAGGAGACAAGGTTGAAGACTAGCAATAAAAAATTTTCTTCAGCGCAACTCTTTCCCATGTATTCAATATTTGCCTTGAATTTGCCAAGTGTTTTCAATGGACTTTTATTTGGACCACATAGAATTTCATCAGGTGGCTCTAATTTAGCATTCTGGAACACATTCTGAAAAATATTTGCAGGCAATACAGTGTGATCAGCTCCAATATCTATTTTAAATTTAATATTCTTTTTAGGGATACTTCTAAAAATGTGTCATAAACTCACAAGAATTTTTCTTTCAACAGACATTTTACAAAAAAGTATTTGTTTCTAACATATTCAACCGTTGGCAGCATATACAAAATGTGCAGTTGATAACATAACCTTTATATTTTCAACTAGCCAACTTCAGCGACTAGCTTGTTCACCAGAAATATAATTTCAATTGAATCTCTTATGCATCATTTGATATTAATGGTTCCCTTTAACTAAGTAATTTTAATTACAATAAACATTTAACCAGTATTCTTTTTGTAGCCCTACACCCGTTCTGTTTCTTGTCAACATTAAAAAGGTGCCCTACATTTTACATCCAGCAGCAAGTTAATTGGCTTAAAACATGTTAATAAAAAGAATTACAATATAGCAACCATAATCGTTTAATTTGAACTTGAATTAGAGGAGTTATGGAATTTGAAGCAACAAAGGCTGTAATCCCCTAGTTCCAAGCTAGACACAGTGTAGTTCGTTCCAAAACAACGATTCCATAATGATGATTAGATCATTCCAAAAAAAGTATTGCGTCAGTCTTTCCATGCAGAATAAATCCGAAATTGGTGGTCTTGGGCAGTGAAAAAAACACAAGTAGAGCAACAAAGATAACGAAACGCTCGATGCCAAAAGGATGCGGCTAAAAAATATCAAAGTACTTGAGGGCTTAAATGAAGATGGTCAGATGATTCTTGTTGGTAAAGGCATGAGATAGAAGGACATCATAAGTAATGTTGGGTTCGACGATGTTCAATTTGTTCCAGAGAATAGCTTGAAACATGCATATTTTTTGCACTTTAGAAGGATGTGAGAAATGTCATTGATTTCATTACAGACAATGCACAAAGGGTCGGGATGAAGGTTGAATCTGTGAAGGAGACCTCAGGTTGTGATGGTTTTACTAATTATGAGTGCAATTAGCCTGTCCTGCACTCTGTTTCCAGTCCATTTAGAGATGGTTAGAATGTCCAGAACATTTCCAATCATTGCTTGGTATTTGCTTTCACGGTAGTTGTCATACGTTATTTGGATTGACTGTTTTCTTAAGTTGGAAATAATGTCCTCTGAGGTGATCCAGTCTATAAATGGAGTGGAATCTAACTTGCTTTGCAAGAGAATCTGCCTTTTCATTCCAAAAGATCCTGGCATGACCAGGAACCCTAGATATAATATATAATAAGATAATTTTTTTATTTATATTTTTTCTGACATGAATTTTTGAAGCAAGACGTTCAATGACTCTGGGAGAATGAAAGGTTATATTTTTAAGAGAGAATAGTACCGAATAACTGTCTGATAGGATTAAAATATCCTTTTCAGGAACTGCTAATTCATCCAATGCTTGGCAAATCGCCAAGACTTCCGCTGTGAAAACGGAATTCAAGGGATGAATACGATAAGAAAATTGTTGAATTTTAGAGAGACCAGCAACTGACCTGTAACAATGCGATTTCGAACCGTCAATAGCAATAATGTAATGATTTGGGAAAAGGCTTTGGATGCATTCAGTGAAGCTAGTGACGATTATTGAAACTGGGATTTCTTTGCTTTGAAAATGAAAGTCTTTAAGAAAAATTTCACACAAGTTTGGGTTGGAGTGTGGAAGAACTGGGAGAGTTATTACATGGTCTGGAATGCAATTAAGATTATGAAATTGGATTATTTCCTAATATACTAACCATCTTGAGGACTTTACTAATTTGACAGAAAAATAAATAAAACAAAAAAAAGTAAAATCCAGTAAGGATATTATCATATCTTAGCTTTCAACAATGGAAGATAAACACATAATTAAATACTGGTTTAAACAATGAAAACGGTTTGAATTTCATTGCAACAATAAAAATTATTGTAGTAACTTATACCAATAAATGTTTCTAAAAATTTACTAAAATTAGAGAAAAAAATCATAAGAGAACTTAATTAGTATCATTGAAAAATAAACTTTTTGCACTTTCCAGATGGCGTCAAAATTATTTTTGTGCTGTAATATTTTTAGAAGTTATTAAGGAAAAATACCAAAATCTTGCTTAATTTTTAATCAATTAAAATTCTGATTAAAATCTCAAAAAAAGGCTCCAAGGTGCACATACCCACCCTCAAAAGTATGTTTGTGCCAAATTTCTAGGACCAGAGGTCTTCTCTGTAAAGCACCAACACACATTCTCCTTTATTATTATTACAATTTATTAATAGTAGTAGAGAAAGGTTAACTCATATAATATATTATGTGAGTTTAATATTTATACTTAGTTAATTTAAAGGTAAATTCGAAAACAGTTTTTTGCAATGTGAAGAAGAAAATAGTAATTTTTTTCAATTATTTATCAACTAATTTACTTACATTTATACAAAAGCAAATACAAAAATTTGGGGGGGGAGGGATGGCAGGTGGGTATTTCTAATAATTTTAGATTTTGATAGCTTTTCTAAAAAAGTTTTTCACATATCCCTGAGCAGAGATGCTAGGCTTGGGAGGGCATTAAAATGCATATTTTTTAAGCAGGATTTTTTTTAGTAATTTTTTAACTGAATCCACGACATGTAATTTTAGTATACAAAATATTATTGAAAAAATACGGCTTGAACATTAAAGGACACATTAAAGTCAAGTAGAAATTTAAAAGATACCTTTATAAAACTAATAAAAATACTTGGATAAAAATACAAGCAGATACCTACATGTTTTTATAAGCAATGTACAACAATCATGCAAATCATTAAGTGTTTCCAAAACAAAAATATTTTTTTAAAAGCAACATTTTTAAAATTTAACTATCAACAATGCATAAGAAAATATTCATTTTACACAAAAATATTGGCCCATTGATTTTTGATACTCATTTTTTCACAAAATACTGTTTTAGTACAGATAGCAACATCTAATAAATATGCAAGTTCTTACGAAAATATATCGATTTCATTAGTTAGTGACAACTTAACTTCTTTGACTATGAATGATATGAATGCCCACAGCAATAGCAAAAAGAAAACAGAAATAAATGCATTTCTAATATGTTTATTTCCAAAATAAAAACATGCATTATCAAACTTATAAATTAAGCTTGAAACACCAGTCTTGCATAACCAAAGCAGAGAATTTAACAAATGAAAATAACTTCTATGCTAAGGATTGGGCATGGTTGGAGATTCAATCTTCAAGCTACTATAAAAATGTATGAAATGTAATTCCATGTACATCATAAAATTTAATATCGGTACAAAACTAAAAGAAATATTTGTTCTAAAATGTCCCTCCACTTAAAACAGTTCCATTCCACCAATAAGTACACATATCAAATGATCTTTGGTCCTTGCTTTAAATAATTTTCAAGATAGAAAAAGAGAAGCTCTCATTCCTGCTTTGAAGCCATCAGTTTTTTGTTATCCTCCTAAAATTAAAAAACAACAACATAGAATTAGTATTCAAATTAGCAATTTTCTATTGAATAAGGATAAAAAAAATTAAATTAATAAACACTTCAGGTAAGCCAAAGAATTTGTACTGAAAAAATCGTGCATTACACAAAGTGTGCAGCTTCTTTAATATTCATACAGATATAGGTCATAGTACTGCTGACAAACTTTTAGGGATAATAGAGTGCAGTTCAGCAAACACTTTCTATATGGGAAATTTCGGGCTAAGAGAAGCTATATTTGGCGTAATGCAAGCTTCTTACAGAAAAATTTCCCAAATATTTTGAATCCATTTCGAATACAATCCTTAGCCCTTGATAAAGTGGACTAGAATGGATTCCTTGTTTGTTTAATTCGATTCTTTCAGCGTATTTTTCTTAGTTTTTTACTTTCTTTGTTATGATTTTTATTTCCTTTTGTTTTTTGTATGCAGCTGCAATTGCAATTGTTTAAATTTTGTTGTTTCAGTTTAAAGTACCATCTAATAAGTATTATTTAAGAAGAATAAAGAAAACCAAACACAAACATAAAAACGCTAATAAGATTGATTTAAAAATATTAGCCATCTAGCTGAATAAGAAACTTTATAAAAATAAACTTACCCCATGCTTAGAAGACAGATAAAATGACCTCACTTTATTACAAACCAACGCGAACTTCCTGCCTAAAGAAGTAATCCCCCTTTTTTTTGTAAATAAAGAAAGACTAGAACCATGGCGCCATCTGTATTCGAAAAGAAAAGCAAAACAAAAGGAGGAAAAACGAGAAGGGTAGGGAATCAAATCATTTAGACAAATTAATAAAATTTTGGATCCATGGCTTTAAAAATTATAATTCTGTGACTTGACGTACCAAATTATGTTGAGTGTTATGTATAGAAAAGTCTTTGATAGTAGAAAAATAAGTCTTTAATGAAACAACTCAACATAGTAAATATAAAATAGAAACAATTATTACCACAAATTAAGGAACATCACTTCACGTACAACACCGCTGGAGTGGGTGTTTTTTTTTTTTTTTTAATTCTCACGGTGGCCCCACTTACCCAAAAAAGGGTGTAAAGAGAAAAAGGCCACCGGAGAGGTATCAGATTTATTGAGACTTTAAAAAAAATGGTACATACTGTGCCAACAGCGGCAGAACTTGTATTAATAAATAAAGGGTGCAGGACACAATATGAACTCCACAAACTTTGCCAACAATGGCAGTACTTTGAGCCAACAGTGGCACAAACAGAAAACTATAAAAACCTGGGAGCCAATACAGGAAGGTGCTGGACACAAATGTAAATAAAGGATTGACAGAGAAAAGATATATTGATAAAAATATACATAGAAAGCAACTCTTTCCCGTAGTACGAGAGCAGAATATGTAAGGATAAAACCACACCAGGGACCATGTGCAGATCTGCCCAGGAGACACACCCCATATAAATAAATGTCCCGTAAAGATCCACCAGAATCGCCAGCAGTAGAAAACAGCTGCCAGACCGGAAAAGGACCAGGATACATGGGGCAAAAACCGAAAGATAAATTAAAGGGATTTATGGGAGAGCGATATTAAAATTCTAAAATAGTATATACAAGCAAGTAAAATACAATTAAAACATTAAAAATTTATATGAAGTGAAAGCTAAAATCCAATGAAATGAGAAAAATATGCAAAATAAAAAGAAAAGGACAATGGATGGAATAAGGTGAAGTCCGGTAATAACGGAGTGGCCTTCACGCCTTGGGTGGCCCTACCGGGAGAATACACTCCCGACGTACTTCACCCACTCCTCCCGGACGCACCCCCCAACCCAGGGTAAAAACCCACCGTGACCAACCAAAAAAAAAATTTATGAATAGAATGAGACAGGTCATGAAAGACCAATAAAAATTTAAAAATATGAAATGCAAAAGGTCGGCAAGAGTTAATTAAGGTCTAATAAAAAGCACCAAATCTGGCATAGCCAGAAAGTCAAGTAATTAAATAACAACAAATATTAAAAACAGACAGATAAAATTCACTCCAAGAAGAGACATCTAAAAAGACCGTGCAATCAAATGTAGAGTAAAAGCAGAAACATTCCGCAACGGTCAAAGTCAAAAGAACAAATTAAAAAGACCAGCAAAAAACAAACACAGAAAAAAAAACACTAAGAAGACCTGTCCCGGGTCAGTGAGTCGCAAATCCCCGCACTAACCCTAAAAGCCTCACTGATTTTAGTGACAGCCTGCCTGTTGTGTAGAAGATTAGGAGTGGGTGTTTACAATATGATTTTCCACAGGGGTGAATAGTGGTTAAATTAATCCACTTTATGATTATTAAACCATAAGGGCAGATGATTAGTTAAATACAGTGACTCAAAAAAATATTGGGGCACAACACGCTATCAAACATTTTGTGAAAGAATAAATCAATTTTTTTTTCAACCAAATGCTTTTTGTACATGCCATATCTGTAGACTAAATAAAATCCAAAAACATGAAAATTAATTTATAATATTGTTACAGTAATACTGAAATGAACATTTCTTGTTGCATAACTGAAATTAATGGTCAAAGAAGTTTTGGGGCATGCAAACAAAATTGTTCTATATCACTCAAACATTATTTCTTAATAGTTGGTCCTCCTTTACATTTTATGACTTCATTCAGTCATTTAGGCATGGATTTCACAAGATTTGCACAAACATTTCCTTCTGTTTTATCCCATTCACACACGAGTTTTTCTCCAAGTTCCTTTTTGCTGGAAATTTTAAATTTACGAATTCTGTTATTCAAATGGTCCCAAATATTCTCAACGGGATTGAGATCTGGACTCTGGGCAGGAGTTCGAATTACTTGGAGACATTGTTATAAAGCCCAGAGTCTGCAAATATGAGCATTGTGCTTTGGGTCATTATCCTGATAGAGTTTGTTATGTGGCAATATGCCTATTTTTTCAGCACTCTGTTTCAAATTTTGTTTTAAAATGTCTAAATACATATATTTGTCCATTATTCCATCAATAAAATGTAAATTCCCAACACCCACAGCATTCATACAGACCCAGACCATCTGGCTACCACCACCATGTTTCACAGAAGGAGTCAGATTCTTCATTTCCCATTCACTATTCGGTTTTCACCATACCATTTGCTTCCCATCGCTTCCAAAAACATTGTATTTACTTTCATCTACAAATAAAACTGAATTCCCAAACTCTGGAGGCTTTTTAATATAGGATTTTGCAAATTCTAAACGAGCTCTTTGATGTGCTTTACTGAGGAATGGTTTTCTTCTAGCTATTCGGCCATGAAAATTGTATTTTCTCCATATATGCAGACCATTTCTGGATTAGCAGACTCGTTCAACCTTTGTTGTGCTTTTAAAGTTAATTTGTCTGCACTGGTTTTAGGATTGCAAGTAATTTTTCTAACAATCCACCTTTCTTCCAGCTCAGTGAAACGCCTTGTCTGTTTTTAACCGATTTTGTCTTCTTGTATTTCGAAATTATATTATGTACAGTAGATTTACTTATATTTACAATTTCCCTAATTTTTCTCTCAAAGCTTCCACATTTCCAATGACAAATGGTAAGTTTTCTGATGCCAATGGATATCTCTGATTTTTTTTTTTTTTTTTTTTTTTTTTCAACTCATACTACCATGTAAATGATGGACTAACGTAGCAGCTCCTGCATCTTGCTTCTTAACCAGTGTTTTCCATGTTTGCAATTTTATTTGCAGTTGTATCAGACATTCTGGCAGAATTGGCTTCTTATCAAGCTGGTTTTCCTGAAGCCCCAATACTTTTTTTTACCTTAATTTCATAGTTGCAGACAAACCATTTCAAATAGCTCATTTCTGTATTAGTTGTATTTAATTGTAATGGTTGCAATAGATTTCTCAGAGTGTTTAGATACAAAAACTACTAAAATTATCTTTTGTTTTTATGTAATAGTAGAAATTTACGAAATGAGTGCTTGAACATTTGTTGTGCCCCAATACTTTTTTGAGTCACTGTACAGTCCACAGATCAACTATTCTGCAAGGGCAAATAGTTTTGTATACAGTTCCATATGTTGATCACGCTGCAAGAGCAGATGGTTTAGGTTGAACACCACTAAAGCGGGTGGTATATTATGGAATATGAGCCACTACTGAAGTGAGTGGCTGCTCTCGCTCCGATCTAAGCTCGTAATGGTTAATTAGTTGTTGGAGCTGTAGGTGGCGCTTCAAGTGTGCGTTACCTAACAGAGTCAATAACTATATTTCTGAAAAAGTTATGAATTCTGACTTTTAAATGGTCCCCCAGTCTTATCAGTCATATTTAGTAAAATATTCTTGCACATTAACATTTTAAATGAAAAAAGTTTCACTCTTCCCCAACTAAAACTGAGCTAGTTAAGGAGCTTTGAATTTCATAATTATTAATCAATCAGCGGCTCATCGAGCGAGTGCTGCACATTGATTGGTGGATCGTTTTCAAGATGGCTATTGAAATGGCAACAGCGATGGAGTCAGAGATATTCAAGTTCCGTAACTCGATCAGTTTTAGTTGGAGAAGAGTGGGGCCTGTTTTATTTAAAATGTTAAGTGTCAAACATATTTTACTAAATAACGATTGATAGGACCGGGGGACAGTATAAAAAATAAGCTTTCATAACATTTCCAGGAATATATGTACTCACTTAAAAAACATATATTATAATTCTTTCTGTCATTTAAAGTATTTTTCAATTGAAACGATATGCCTATCTCTAATGGTTTAGAAATTAGCTATTGGGCCATGATAAGAGTAGACACCCTGTATATTAAAATATATATGACAAAACATTTTCCCTAAGCATAATCATCGAATGTTTTATTTTCATTTCTACTGCTTCTATTTCTGTTCAGAATAAGCATACTGTTCAATATTTCCATAAATTACAAACTCTGCCTTTTCCCATGTTGAAGCACTCGCATGCAAAATCATCCCTGTCCCCACTTTGTGTGAGTATTAATTTTTAGGAATATCAGTAAAATCAGGACATTATGATAATAACATTTTCAAGTCTGAAAAATGATAATTACCACTCTTTAAAAATACAACATTCATAATGTTCAAAGAAATTTCTTACTAAGTTCTTCCTGGTGTTTACAGAGCAGTGTAATGCATTTGCATAAGTTTTATGAAATGGTAAATGTAAAGAAAGGGGAGACTTGATCCCTAGGTCTAAAACCAGAGAAAAAATGCAATTAAGTCTCTGAAACTGGCAACACTAATAAAGTGATTCCTTATCAACAGGTGTCTGACAACAGAATTTCATTCAGTCATTTTTATTTTTGTTGTAAGAAAGGAATCTCTGATTTCTTATAGTCAAACTTTTTTTGTTGGAGTAGGTAGTTTATGTTTCTTATTTTTTGCTAAATATAACTAAATTACTTAAGTTTATTGATATAATATACTAACATTCCTTACTGCTTAAATGTTATTTACATCCAATACAGTTTCTTTACTTTTGATTTAACAACTTTTCCAACACATGTACATTAGGGACACTTGATCCCCATTGTATGGGGAGACTTGATCCAGGGATCAAGTGTCCCCAAAGTTAAATTAATATTAACGATTTTATTACCCCCCCCCCTACTAACCAATGTGATTTTCAAGTCACATTTAGGTAATATCAATATTATTTAGAATATGGTTACCTTGATTTTGGATGGTTGATAAAGGTAGAAAGTTAATATGTGGCTGCACACGATGGTTAGCAAGAACATGGTGATGGTTTCACGGAAAGAGAAAATTAATCATTCAATAGGAAAAATTGAAAAAAAGATTTCATCATCTGAATACCAAATAAATTTTCTAAGAAAAAGAGGACTTCATTCCAACCAATTTATTTATCCAGAAAATGGTGACATTAGTGTTGTGGACAATGACGACATTGTCAAAAAACTACCTAAACCAGCCATGCGTGGTGGAACTCTTTGAAATGCAAGAATTTTAAGATTTATTTTTGATTTTTCAAGCTTTGAAAATGTTATTTGATCATTAATATCAGCGATAACAATCATTCATATGGGAAACAGTGATTTTCAATAATGTAGAATTTTCTTAATGTGTTTTTCTCCTTTTTTTACATGTTAGTCAACAATAAATTTTATTTCGACTACTTAATTTGAATCATTTCAATTCATCTGTTTCAAGGATCAAGTCTCCCTGCAATTGGGGAGACTTGATCCCTTTTCTAATTGTTGGAAAACAATTTATTTTTATTTTAAAAATGGTTTTTCAAAAATAAAAAAAATACTACAACAAAAAAGACAAATAAGCCTTTAATAATGACTGAAAACATTTTTTAAAAATTGTTTTTTCCAAAATAAAAATTAAAAACTGAAAAAGGGATCAAGTCTCCCCTACACAGGGTTAAATAGTATGTATAGAATAGCTATTAATTCCCCAATTTCTAGTTAGATGAAGCTAGCAAATACAAACATCAAAGCAAAGCATACTCACTTTATGAAGAATATAGGACATAAAAACATCATACGCTAAGCACAGCACGCAAACATAAAGCAATCGATATCTAGGTGGAACGTAGAAGAAATTAACAGCTTGAAGAGGAGCATAAACTGCCCAATCAGCCTACAGAAAAAAAAAAATTCTTAATATTAACAAGTTGCAAAACAAATCAAAATTCAATCACAAAATTGGATACTATTCCAGGGGTGGGAAACCTGTGGCTTACAAGTTATTTAAAATTTGCAGTGAAATAATATATTTTCTGCAATACAATAATACTTAAGATCTACTCGTGCAGCCATTTGCCCAACTGTTGAAATTTAATTTCAGTGCAAAAAAGTTCCTCACCCTTGGACTCTTCCATTAGTAGAGTCCCAATTGTTGCCCAGCTTGAATGTTGGTGCAATTTTGTCAAAAGTAACATCAGGAGTGGTGTTGGAGTCTGCTCAATGGGGTCACAACCTGCCGTACAAGGGAAGGGCATAATGATGACCCTCTCAAACTTTTGCCAGATCTTTATTTATCTACTGGTTGAATACCCTGTTGTGTGAACAGAGCAAAAAATTTGCCCTGACAGGGGGGAGCAATCCCTGGCCCCACAGATACCACTGGCGCAACACCTGAGCAACATCAATTGCTAAAGCTGGACATTCACGGTTCAGACCACTCCACGCAAATTTGGTCACACCTCTCCAAAAGAAGTAGTTAATGCGAAAATCCAATGTGAATTGGTAAGGTGAGGTCCAAAGTTTGAATTTTCAACTTTGTTTAGAGTGCTGGGTCATAAAACCTGAAATGCGACCTTGGGAGCAGCAAGGTTCTCACAAGAGCAAAAACCATGGAGAGGGGAAGTTAAGTTCTCTCACGAAAATGGGGTGGAGCCTCCTGTTTCAGAAGCGGGGGGGGGGGTAGCCCTAGGGAATCGAAGTGACTATTAGTTTATTTTTTTGCTTTTTCATGACCTGAAATCCCCTATATATTTATTTGTAAACATCTGTTTAAATATGATAGATTGAGTTGTTTTTGAACAGTGTTTGTTAAGTTTGGTGATCTCATAGTATGGGTGTGTAAATTGCTATGACATCATAGCCAATCAGGTTTTACCACATGTTCTGGCTAACTATATAAGATGAAGTGTTAGATTTTTAAGATCTGATGGTAACATGTGAAGAGAAATATAATATTTTTGTTTTCATCTTTTAAGTTATTCTTAGTAAGAAATAAAAAGTTTTTTTATAGAAATGGAATAGTTATTTCTATATTTTAAATATCGAATCACCATTTAAGCCAACCCAACAGTGACCGGTAGTGTGATTTACATGGAGTCTTCAAGAATGACCCACCTGAATGGATGGCTGAAAATTGGAATGGTCTGGAGTGCTGCCATGCCACTTGTGCGGAGTGGTCCGACCATGAAGGTCCAGAGATTCATGTCGTCAAGATTTGAAAATTATTGATAAGATTTGGCAGGGGTTCAATTGTAGTGCACGATGCGGTGTTGCTTACTGCCACTTCGTTTCGCCAACTGTTAATCGCCAAGAGATGCACTCCTCAGCTGCGACACTGATTTGTTTTGGGAGCGCAGCAATCTTTTTATTAGTCTCTGGCACATTGCCGCTTCTTATGCCTTGTTTTAATTGGTCACCTCTCTGCTTTGTTCAATTTTATTAGTCGAATTTACTTCGAATTTTGAAAATTAGGATAATTTCCCAACAGATTTTTCTAGACCGATGGACTCTTTGCTCGTGTTAACGTTTTTTTGTTTCTAGCAATCTTTTTCAAGTCTTCTATTTGATATCCATGGCTTCAAAGTCTTTACTCCTGTTGACTTTTTGAGGAAGAAACATTTTGAGGTAAGACTCATTTTGGAATTTTAAAAAATGTAGATTCCTAACATTCAATGAACAAGCGAAACTACTAGGTTCCCGCTTTGCTGAAAGCAAAGCCGATGATGTTTTTTTAAGTTAAAAAAAATTTGCCCGGCACCCACTTCAGATACCGCAGGCATTGTGTGCACAATCTCTCCTTTTTTAGATGCTGCAGGCATCGCGTGCACAAGAGACCAATAAAAAGACCACTGTACACCCCCCAAAAAAGTTGGTAACATCACTCAGATTTGCCCCAAGAAATAATGGCAGAAAACAAGACTGCACCGTAGACTACAGTTTTACCTTAGCAGGTTTTTGTCTCTCGGCCCTGCTAATGGAAATGCATGCAACATTGTTCCACACAAACTTAAAACATATTGCCAGGTTCAGATATATTAAAATTGTTTGTATTGCATTATTCAAAGAACAATACTAAGTTTTGGCACATAAAAATGAACTTTCTTTCACATTATTGCTTAAACTCATAGCACAAGGTATGTTCCCTCACAGCAAATAATGAAATAAATTTTTATTTCTAGCAAGGTTGTGCTCAATATCTGAAATCTAACAGTACAACAAAAACTATTTTTAAACAGTGGCGTTTGAAAACAGTTTTTGTTGTACATCAGACATATAGGAAAACAATTTTCAAACTAAGAAGGGCAGTGGCAGTAACTCAATCATTGTGTAAATAAAATAATAATCGAATTGTTCGGTGAATTGCCAATATGTGAAAAAAAGAGTAGTGGTTCATGGGTGCCACTGAGATCAAGGGCATCAAACAACTAATTACGTAACTAATAAAATATTTTCTTTCCAGGAATTTATTATTTTTATTTTGAGGTTTATGAGCTTTATGTGACTAAAAGAAGGGTGACATGTTGAAAGTTCTCCAAGGGTAGCAAAAGTTGCATCTACGCCAGTTTTCAAAAGAATATTCAAGGTAGTAGTAATACATTATTTCCAGTAGTAAGAACGTACAGTTTCCCTGCTAAAAATATTAACTATTCTAATTTCAAATAACAGAATTTTTTAAAGTTGTGTTAATACATAAAAAAGTTAAAGGTACAGCTTTTATATATGGCATAACTGGCGATAATTTTGTTTTGCCGACTTTTTCAACAGCTTCAATATAGGACCCCATTGGCAATATTTTGTTTTGGCGGTACGATGTTCGGTTAGGCGACAAAAAGTCGCCAATACAAGATTATCGCCAATGGTGCTGTATATCAAAGCTATTCCAAATTAAATAATGTTTAAGAATGCATGAATTTGTTCACAAATAAAAATTCTATATAAATTCATCTTAACGCATAAAAAAGTAAAAATCTATATAGATGATACCTTTGTAAAATAACAAGAAAAACAACCTAAATACTTAATAATTACTTACTGCACATATGACTAGAAAATTCTTCTTAAACTCTTTAATACTTTCTTCAACAGGCTTTCCTTCTAAATATCCAATGGCTAAAAAGAATCCTAAAAATACGGGAGGTCCGATAATCATTTCCAGAAACAACTTCTTGCCAACTGTTTTTACTGCTGTTCCAGGAAATCTGGTATCTAAAAATCGATACCAATAATGTCCTGCGACACCAAAAACACTTCCAGAAATCATCATGTTTGCTAGTAGGAAGAGAAAGTAACACTATTAAGAGAAAACATTTGCACAAATGCTGAACAGATATATAAGATTTTCTTACGGTTTAGAATTACAGTAGACTCTTTCTAATCCGACATGTATAGGACCGGACACCAGTCGGATTATAGAGAGTGTCTAGACTATAGAGAGCCAATAGAAAAATATAAACTGCATTGTACTGAAAGGGGGAAGGTTTCAAGTTTTAACAGGGAAGAATGACTCATCACCAAGTAAGGTAAGTGCTCCAGTAGTGGGCCATGTACCAGTAGTGGGCCACTTGAATTTTAAGTTGAAAAACAAGAAATTCCAACATTCCAATGAAATAAGAGATCTGTCTCTGGTAGGCTGAAACCCTTATCAAATAAATACCAAAGGCACAGCCTTTATTTCCTGTTCAGTTAGGAGCTAGAAAGTTTGTTGCTGAAGTTGGTCTCTGAGAGAAGCATTTTTAGCTTATTCTTAGTGATTTCCTTAAGAGGTAACTCTTCTTTCAACTATTTTTTAGCATACATTCTATTTGTTTTTAAAATGAATTGTCATTGATATTATTTGATTATATAATGAATGCATTATAAACTATCTTTAAATTAAATAATATTGATAATTTATGGATAGTGAGGGGTGGCCCACTTTTGGATCAATGTTGTACTAAATGCTCCAGTAGTGGGCCTAGCGAGGCCAGTACTGAAGCACATGCTTTCTCTCAAATAGACTGTTTTGTGATGTTTAAATAAGAAGGTTATATCTTGTAAAGTCTTTTTATTTAATTAGATGTGCTTTATTTTTTATCAGAACCAGTAGTGGGCCACATGGCCCACTTCTGATACACTAATAACCCACTACTGGTACACTAATGGAACATTCTGACCAATTACTTAAATAATAAATATTTTATAGTACTGTTGAGGAAAAGACTGATATTCAAGAATTAGTTGGGCTCTGTAACGAGGCAGACAATAATAACTATTGCATTGCTGGACCATCGAAAAATATTCCATCACCATTTAAAAGGGCTCTTTTCTGGCTGCAGAAGGAAGATGATAAAAGAAAAAAAAGATTTCTTCAAGATAAAATATCAAAATTTACTATCCATAATGCCCCAAACAGAACTTAAAATGAAAGATCGATAATTAACATATAACTTTAATAAAAAAAATTGGCTGTTAGAGAAAAAATGTACATCTCATGTGACTAGAATCTATAAATAAACGATTTCACCTATATCAAGCCATTTTTATTGCATTTTTATAGTGTATAATGTTAATATATTATTATTATTACTAAATATAATGATTTTATTCTTTTTTCTTTGGCACAATTGACAAATCTGGGTGGCCCACTTTTGGTATGCCCACTACTGGTACATCAAAATTTTGCTATGCCCACTTCTGGTGCATAGGAGTGATCTAAGTTTTTAATTTTTAAAAAATTATATTACAATTATTTTGATATTTCAGGTGATTATTATTTTAGATAAAAGTTTGAACAACCATAAAAAAATACAGATTAGCGAAACTTCTCAAAAGTTTAGATGATAATTGAGGAAATACCCTTAAGTGGCCCACTACTGGAGCATTTACCTTAACATATTCCAACAGGTGCATCGAACTAGTGGGGGTGTTGGATTAAGGAGAGTCTAATGCATCTATAATATAAAACAGAAAATACATGTATCTGTCGGTCACAAGAACTCCTCCTAAATGGTGAACGTTAGAGCCATGAAATTTGCACGTCATTCTAGAGCACATTTCTAGGTCAACTGTGTTATTTTCAACTTCCAGAACGAATTAGTTCTTAAGATATCTAATTAAATAACAAAAATTAAGCTATTTTTAGACATTTTCCGCTAATAATTTCCGAAATACTTATGGTGCAAAAATTATTTCTACATCATCTTAAAGAACAAAAAGTTATCTTTCTAATGATACCAATTTAATTGCTGCACAGTCTTCTCTAATTGTAATTAAGGTTTCAAAATTTATTTTAAACTCAAATTCAAACAATGCTTTTATTGTTATAAAATCAAATGTATTGTTTCATCAAATCCTTTAATCACGTGTTTTTACCACTGTTAAAGCTAATAAAATATTGTCTTCTTTGGTCAAAGTAGACTTTGTACTTCCGCTGTTATTTTGTAGCATGTACTTAACTTCCGTTTTTATTTCTTAGCTTTTAACATGCAATGAAACATCCAATGACAGTTTAGTTAAAAATAAATATTCTTTTTTGAATTTTCTGGCATTTTCATTCAAACTATACTTTTATAAGGTGATAAAAAGGCTATATTTGAAAGTTTTTATTCAACAGGAGGATTCAAAGAAGAATTACATTTGTTGGGGAAAGTTAGTGACGATATTTGTAGGGGAAAAAAAGAAAAAATATGGACCCCCAGCAACGCCGTGTTTTCAGCTAGTTTCGGTATAAAAAATTTTAAATGGCTTGGTAACTAGAGCTACACCCTTATCATTATTAAACTGATGTTTAAAAACTTAATACATTATGTGTGGGATACGAATTAGATACAAGCTCAAATAAAAAGACAAACCATAACTGTGCTTGCTCTAAACAATGTTTATACCATAAAAGAATAAATGATTGTATTATGCAGACATATATTAACATATCCAGCTCATCTAAACTAGTTCACAAGTCAAATTCTTGAAATTAAAATTCTGATGTTGAGTAATTCGAGAAAAACATTTTTATGTTTTCCGCTTCCAAAGTGTTAATTTGCGGAAAAAATATTAAATGTAAACTTAAATAATGAATATAGAATTTTTTTTTATTTATAGACTGATTCTCTGATTTATTAAATCACTCAACTTTCAATTAATCAGTTTTTCCACTACTGAATTAGATAATGCCTTCTGTTTTCAGAATATTTTATCTAATAAATGTTGTGTTACCTATTTTAAATAAACTAAGAGCCCACAGAACACTGGATATGCTTATGGACTCCTGATAATTTTGTACTGAATTATAATATGTATGAATGACTTAAATTTAGCTCATAATGTTGGGGAAAAAATCAATGCTCATAATGTTGAAAAAAAATTCAATGCATATAAGACATTGGGTAAATCAGTAAGATGGTTAACTTGGTTTTTTCAAACCTTCTGCTTCTGTGGAGGAACTATTTATTGTCAGCATATCGTACAAAGGCGATTACAGTATTTAATTTTTTTTAAAAAAATCAGAATATGAAATTTGTTTATCACATTCATTAATTCTGCAATATGCAAAATTTAAAGGAACAAGCATATGAAAAAAGGCATATGAAATCACTGTGTCATTGAAGGAGACTTTGTTTTAAAAAATAAATAGCACAAAAATATTAACAAGAAAACTTAGAAAAATGCAAGATTAATACAAAAAAAGGATTTCCAAAATTATCAATTCTATTGTAATTATCTCAAAAATTTAAATTGTGTAAATTACTTACTAGTTCTTTTAGTTTCGTATACTTTCCCATGGTATAATTTCTTCTCAATGTTTTGCTGTATTGCATCTCCAAGTCCAAGGAAAAACACTCCTAAAGATGTGTTAGTGATCAAGAGATGTTTAGAAAATAAATTATCTGCTATATTTTTAATGCGATTATAAAATTTCATGTTAAATTAACAAAAATCATTGAGTTGATCGAAAGTTTTGATACTTTGTTTCTGTTGTTTATTACAAAATTTACCATATGGTAGGAAGGAAAAATAAACGTTAATTAAATTAAGTGCATCATAATACAGTGTATTTTCTTTTAAAAATATCCTATAATAAACTGATATTATTAAACTAATTGATGAAAATTTAATAGCTATGTAAACTCAGAGCAACATTCTTCACGCAACATTTGCGAAACCAAATTTCATAACGAAAATGGTCATGGTTCAATTCAAACAAACGGTTGCCAACTTACAGAGAATAATTTTTTTATTTCATTAGTTTCGATTTTTTTTTGTTGTTGTTTTTTTTCAATATAAATCCGTGCTCAAAACTTACTGACTTTTGCCTGATATTCCTATGCAAATTTTGATAAAATAAGTTGTTAATCATAAATAAATTGTTGCCGTGAATGAAATAGGGATGTATAATCCATGATTTTTTGAGTAACAAATAGTTTTGCTATAGCGATTTTTAAATATGTATTCCAAATAACTGTTATTTCAATCACGCTTTTAATTTTCAAAAAGTCTTATTAAGTATAAGTGAAGTGTTCTAACAAATTCAAATAAAAAAAAACTGTTATTATATATTTCTACATATTGTTTAATACTTTTTATTAAGTTTTAATGTTAAGTTCTTTGTATTGTCAACAGATGACGCCAGCAAAAATTCTTGTAGAAAGAAATGTTGGAACTTGAGTTCACGGATCACAATCAATATTAATCAACCACAGAAGCCATCCTACGATGTCACATTCGCAGTTTTCGTTGCGATCACAGTATGGGATCTTTACCCCGACTATTCTTTTTTTTTTTATACAATTACCGCGATTCTGTCAATCAAAGAGAAAAACGAATACTTAGTCCTTTGAGTTCCCGACGAAGCTTTGAATTACAAAAGCAATGTTATTCGAGAACGCGTATCACAACAGGAGGGATGATTCACAGAAAGATGTCTTAAACGGCGATGGGGGGGAAGTGCAAAATGTGATATAATACCAGACGAGTTGGGGTATGGTTATCTGCGCGGTGAATCGTGACCTGCTTATCTGGAAGGTCACCGGTCTGTTTCCCCGGGTGGGTTGTAATGATGACCCCTTGTGTGGGGAAGGTAGTTCATGCTTTTGATGGCGCCATCTATTGACAGTATATAGAACTAAAAATAAAATCTAGCAAAATTAAGAAAAGAAATTAAAATAAAAAAAAGCGCTTTGCGTACATTTATACAAATGATTGTATCACACCTTTTTGACAGTAGTATTCATCATTTTTTAATATTGCGTAGAAAATAACAGTCCGTCAAATATCCGTCATCTCTAGAATGAAATATGAAAGTCCAGTGTCTACCACTAGACAATGGACGAATTTTCTGTTTTGCTTATAACAAGTCGAGCAAACACATTTGGCTTCTATTTCATATCCTAGATAAAATCTGTTTTTTTTTTTTTTTCTACAGAAAAAATCGGATTGAGTGTTCTTTTCATTGTCGACTCTTTTCGCCTGTAAGTTTCTTTAAACGTTTAGCTCAAAAAAAAAAAATGTCATCAAGCTTCGAAATAAGTTGTAATAATAACTTATAATGTCATAATAAGTCCTTAATGTTGTATAAAGGAATGAAAAGGTGATATAAATTCAAATAAAACTGGCGGAGGTTTTCTCCCCTAGACTTTCTCGTATGGACGAGTTTTCTGGTTTGTTTATTTACATTAAAACTTGAACTTCTGCTCCTGTTTGAAGTTTGCATTGATTTAGCATTACAACAGAATGATGTAGTAAGGCATTTTAATGTAAATAAATAATTGCAACAATCGTCCATACTGTGAGAAAAAATTATAACAAAGCATTGATGGTAGAATTCCAATAAAATAGGGTGGTGTTTTAGATACATAAATGAAAACACACAGAGTAATTACCAGCACCAGCGAGACAAATTTGCGGAACGGGTAGCAGAAAAAAAGACGATTCGGAATCACAAAGCATTTCAGGTTCTGGAATACCTACTATGAAAGGGCGCTATATCGGAACTGGACTACATACGTGCAACCAAAAACATTTCGCTATAAATGTTTTGACCGATACTGTTGGGGATGCGATTCTAGCATGATGGGACCTGACTCATTTCACCTTGAAGTCCGGCAGCACTTACATTTGAACATCAACTTCGCATCGGGCGTGGTGTTCCGGTTCATTGGTCTGCTAGATCACTGGCCCTATCATACCTTAATGACTCCTCCCCATGCAGAACCGATGTCAAGCTTGTGTACGTTATGGTCGAAATTTCGAACATTTTCTGCCTTTTTAAAGCGGCAGTGGAGCCTCTTCAATTCACAAACCAGCAGCGCTAAAAGATATTTCTGGAGCGCTGGCCCTACCTCCGAAAAAAAATATATAGATACATTAAAAAAATATTTTTGAATTCAATTAAAGGACTTAAATTTTATCTTTTTTTAACAATATGAAATCACAATTTCCTTTATACAATATTAACACTGAATCAAAAGAAAATTATATTTAAGCTTGTGTATTTGCAATTTCAGGCCATTAGCTCCATTCCTAATTAAAGCTAGAGATCAGAACTAAAAGTACTCCAAAATATACAGTCAAACCCCGTTATTACAAACACTCAACGGTATATCCGATTTTTCACATAGAATTTGCTATAATCCTTAAACAAATTTTTGAGTTGAACAAATTGCACTGAATTATAATTGTTTCTGAGCTGTAATAATTTAAAATAAGTGTTTAAAAAAAATCAGAGTGGAAATTTCATTGTACTTGCATTTTGCAACTTTTTCATACCGTTCAGATTTTTCTCAGAGGCCGAGATTACCACACTACTATTTTCCCGAACAATACCAACTGTAGATTTAGAAAGAGAAAACGCTCTGCTAACAGCAGATTGACTCTCACTGTTTTCTATCATCTTAATAATTTTTACTTTATTCTTGATGGGAAAAGCATTGTTTACTAACATTATCCATTTTAAATCTATGCGATATCAAAAACGACACTCAGCAAATAGAACTAAAGGAAGTAAAAGAATGTGTTGCAAAGTATGAAATTCATCTCTTAGCCGTTGTCAGAAGCACATTCCATCTGGAATACAAACAAGCTTGAAGGCAAAGGTAGATTCCTTTACGTTAATGTTACAAAAGTCATGAAATATTACATATTGATCAATACAGACATAGCCAATGACTTTATTGTTTCTATTCATTGCAATATTTACGCTGTGATTCTGTTTTCATGTCATTTAATTTTTTGCTATATCAAGGTTTTATCATTCCATTTTTCATTCCAAAAAGTTATACTAGATTTATTGGTCAGTACATTGGTCAATTTTTTTATATCTCAACACATAATCATTCAACAAGTAGGAGTCATAAAGAAATAAACATCTCAGTAGTGCAAATATCTCCTAGATAACATTAAGCCAGCCTATATGAAACAATAACAAGAAATTGACTCTTGGCACGAATGAAGAAAGACTCTAGATTTAAAAATTATTTAATCTAGGTTACAATATAATTGTGCGAACATTACTTTGTCATATGGTAAAATCACATGACATGGAAACACTTAAATACTACTAAAATGGGCTCATTTAGAGAACTCCCTGGTTACAGAAATAATAGTCACTAAATTCTTAACATATAAGAGAATAAAATTATTAAACATTGTGTGTGGCAAATTTAATATGTGTTTTTAAAGCATAGAATATGAATGCAGCCAATTTGAACAGTAAACTTAAATCTCCATCGACAGTTAAAACCAAATACTCAGGCAGAAGATCCCAAACAATTTTAAAGTTAAGGAGATATTTATCAATAGTAAAAAGGATAAAGGAAACTCTTATTTAAGTATCTATTGTTTTTGGCTACTTTATAATGATTTTATTAAACAAATCATGGTCCAGCCATGTTTAGTTAAATATCAAATTAAAAGTATTCTGTCAAAAAACCTATTATCAAATTAACTATTAAAATTATTTGATTAATTAAAATTAACTATTTACTTAAATAAAGTTAAAAATTAATTGTTACAAAACTTCACTAAAACCTTTTTCATGACTCATGCTATATGCCAGTAATCTTTATCTTATAATTATATTAATTTAAATAAAAGCCACTGTAGCTATGTATGTATGTTCCACATCTCCTCCTAAACCACTGGACTGATTTCAATCAAACTTTTTATTTAAGAAAAGAGAAAGGTCACCTTCAACTTTTCAAAGCCTAAAAGATTCTTAAAATTTCATTTAATTAAAAATTAAGCAAGGCGTTTCTCCGCGATGTCTTTCATTTCCATAAATTTGTTCCTCTCATTTTAATATTTTTTTCAAAATTAATTCGTAACAATATTCTTGTTGATCAAAAATAATACAAAGAACTGTTTCCAGAAGGAAGAATGATAAAAGAAAATTTTAAAAGTAGACGATTTTACAATTTATATCGGGACCAGCTATTGATTTATTTCCACGCTTTAAATTAATGAATAAATAAATAGTTAATTTGTTTCAAAATATTCATTAAAACGTTTCATTGACTTTAGTAATCGTTAACAAAATTTGAAGTACCTATATAACAAATAATAACGTATAAAGAAAACGGATGTTTTTAAAAATCGTCTGGTTCAATTGATATTCTCATTTTAATTGAAAGCGTTTTAGATCAGAAAAGGAATTTGTGTATTATAATATTTATACAATAGTAATTTTTACATTGAAAATATTAAACAGGAGAACATTTTAATCCGGAGCAAAGCCAGGTATATCAATTAACAGTTATAATTAACAAAATTTAACAAAGATATTAACTATAAATTAATTAGTCATAAATTAATTATATATTATACCGTATAAAAAGTTAAAGTGAATGCGGTTGATGGGAACTCTTAACTTCTAAGTAATTCTTGCTGTCAAAAAACTTTCAGTATAAAAGTAGTTTGTTATGATAAGGTAATAATTCCCCCAATTAAAATTTTCTTTTTATCTTCAATCTTAACGAAGCTATGGGGAAATGATAAATTGGGTGGGTGGGGGTATTGAATATCGCTTTTCAGCTCATAACTTATAAGCAATTCTAGCAGACAAAAAACTTTTAGTATAAAAGTTGTTCGTTATCATAAGGTGATAATTCGCTTAATTGAAAATTTTTCTCTATCTTTAGTCGTAAAAGAGCTATGGGGAAATGATAAGTTGAGGAGGGGATTGAAAATGGCTTTTTAGCTCATAACTTCTAAGAAATTATGGCTATCAAAAAAGTTTCAATGCAAAAGTTGTTTGTTGTGATAAGGCAATAATTCGCCTAATTTGAATTTTCTTTCTATCTTAAATCGTAAGGGAATTATGGGAATATGAAATTTTCAGTCCCCCACCATTTCCACCCCCTTTGAGCTGGTTAGCCTATCTGTGAACTTGGCCGAGATTTTCACCGTCCTTACAACATATCCGTCGCCAGTTAAAATCTAATCAAAATTACTCTAGTTATCGTGTTTACAAAATAACACGGGCCAAAGCGTTATGCATATACTTCTCTACTAATAATAATAAGATAAAGAACATTTTGCCCTCTATTCTCTAAGTATTGGAGCTACAAGAATGAAAGAGGGTGGAAGAAACTGCAAATGACGAGAGCTTTCCAACAAGGGGTAACATGGTTAGGTTAAAACGTACTTTAAGTTAGGGGGAGAGGAGGGGAAGGGTGGGAAAATCACTTTTCAGCTCATAACTTCTAAGCAATTGTAGCTATCGAAAAAGTTTAAATTCAAAAATTGTTTGTTATAATAAGGCAATAATTCGCCTAATTTGAATTTTCTTTCTATTTTCATTTGTAAAGGAATTATGGGAAAATTAAAATTTCCACCCCCTTTGAGCTGGATAGCCCATCTACGAACTCTACCGAGATTTTCACTATCCTTACAACATATCCCAAGCTGGTTGAATTTACATCAAAATTACTCCAGTTATCGTGTTCACAAGATAACATGGGAAAAAGCATTATACATATATACCTATATATATATAAACTTTTTAACGAAGGGTGGTTTTGGGTTCTAGGGGTCATGATCGGTGAAGATCTGCAGAAATTTTCCGAAAATCGTGTTATGAGAACCATTGCAATAGGTAGAGTTCCTATAAGGAATCTACCTAAAAAAGGCAGTTGAGTGATAACCCTTCCTTTGTCGACCTGCTGATTGTCACACTGGGTGATGGAATGAAAGCGACCATCACAGGGTGGTCGCCATCAATACTGTTGTCCCTTGAGGTAGCAATACCAGGTGACAGGTAAAGCTAAGTGCAGCTAGTTGTGGCTTAGCTAGTGGATAAAAATTGAATGAGAGATGATTCTGAGAAACAGCTGGCAGAAAGGAAAAGTGGGAATTTTGGTTCATTATATCCTGAATTCCTTGCTTATGAAGTTCATTACAAGCATTTGAAAATACAGTAGTAACATAGGAGTTTGGTTGGAACCATTTGAAAAGTTCGTTACAACTGATGGTTAATTATACCGGGGTTTGAATGTCTCTTAATTTTTCCTATTATGAAAAATAGTTCACCTGAATTAAGCAAAGTCATAAAAATCATATCAAGAAATAGTTTAGGTTTGGAAAGAAAGAAAACATAGGAAGACTGCCTATATCTTTTAGTGCCTTACAACTTTACCCTTTGTTTAAGGACAAGCTATGTATTCTTCAGTCCTCATGCACAGAAATGCTTGTTTTCTCTCAAATGAAATAATATATTTTGAATTGAAGTAACAGAGTGATCCTTAACATATAGCATAATTTTATATTTTTAACCATACACGAGGTTTTTCAATCTAATCGTGTATCGATCTTGATTTATCTATCCCAGTTCATATTACTTTCAAATCCATAGTTTATATTTCGAAACATTACTAATTCCTATAAACAGGACCAGATTTCCCACAGGGTCAACTAGGCCATGGCATAGTTACAGAAGAAAAAAAAAATTACCAATTACTCAGTATTATTTTGAAAAAGCTATACTTTAAGGTCTGTTCTTAAATTTACATCCATATGCATAAAATTTAGCAGTACATTTAAATCACCCACCTCTCCATTTACACTATCTTGCTTTGTCATAAGTGCTTTTTTTTCTCTCACACACTTGAAATTATCTTTTGATAACAATGAAAGTTCGTATTTTTTTTTTTTATTTAACTAGATGAAAGACAAAAACTGTAAATAAATGAAGGAAATAACCTGGTTTTTTCACTTTGAATCCCTATTTATAGACATTAGGTCTATTTAGGTTATTTCATACATATCTTCAGCAGACATTTCATACTAACAATTCAACACAATGTGAATTCCTTATCACTAGGCATTTTTTGTACAGATTTTATAATATGTATGTTTAAATAAAACAGACATGACACAGGCTTGGAACAAAAAAAAAAAGCTGAACTTCATAAATCAAGAACCATGCCAAACAAATACCGAGAAGTAAAATATATATATGAGTAATAAAACAATAAAATAAATTTATACAAAAAGTGCTTGAGATATTAAAAATATTGTAGAATTATTACATAAAAGAAAATTAAGAATAAAATCCGATGCTGAAAAAGCGGAAATCCGCGTTTCCGCGGAGATGTGTCATGGCTGATAAAAGTAATGAAGATATTTCACCAGATAAGAAAATGATGAAATGCAATTTCCATATGTGAAATAATTAGTTATTCAGAAACAACTTCGAACTGGACCAAAAAAAAAAAAATAAAACTAAGGACTGTTTCTCATCGTCTTTATGCACGAGTACATTTTAATCGTTTAACAAAAATTATAAAATGACAAACTTCTATCTGGAAATGTCTCATAAGTGTAAGAATACAAGAGATTAAAACAAAACCAAATAGGTTAATATTTTTTTATTGAACACTTTACATTTTATTTCAGAGGGATAAATCTGGAAGAATGTGTAGCACCAATACCTGGCCTACCATGTTTTACAGGTTTATACGTTATGCTGAATTCACCTAAATAATGGCCAATCATCTCAGGCTGAAAAGAAAGAAAAAATATTCTGAGTCAATCAGTAAAGAACATTTAGTTTCTTAAGATACAAAAATGTTTATAACACAGTAAAAGAACTGCAAGTCCATATAAACCTGCAAATATCATATTCAATATACAGCAGAACCCCGGGAAACTAAACCTCAGGAATCCAAACATCTTTTTAAAAATTTTTAATTGAAAAATGAAGGAAAAATAAAAATATGAATCAGAAACAAAGCTAATGTTTATTACTAACTTAAAAGAAGTATTCAAATGGGTCTTTTAAGAATGAACACAGCACTTTAATTAGCTGGAGGAAAAAAATCTTGATGTCTTCCTTTTACTCCCAACTTGTTTGACACTGTGCGAATTGTCGGCTGCTCTTTACATACACTTTCACAGAGCACCCACACAAGTCAATACTCTACTGCATTTGGTATAAAGAGTATTTTATTGAATTTCCCGGAATCTGAACAGGGGTCAGCCCCAATTAGCTCAGATTCCCGGGATTCTACTGTATCAAAATTTTTAGGATATAACCACAACCAAGAAGTTAGAACAAACCACCAGTTTATCAAAAAAGTTTGGTGAATGGTCTCATAAAATGAAGGAAATAAAAGATACAAGCAAATTACCTTTAATGGCCTTTACAGTAATCACCATTAACTACAACACTTTTGACAATGATTATTAAGTTTTCTGGAAACAATGAAGGAATGCTTCTATCAAAGTCGTTAAAAATGACAATGTCACAAGCACTTGGATGTCCTTACAGTGATTGCTTTTAAATGCCAAGACTAACATTTTTGGATGATTTTACTCCAAAAAAGGCTGAAAGACAATGAGTAAGATCAGCACATTTCTGGAGTTCTTTGTTATTTTACGTTAAGTAAAATGTAAACATCTCGAACCCTATTTTGGTGAAATCAACTCCACCTAGTGCATGCGCAAAAGTGCGGAGGGCTTCAGAATCCGAGAATCTACAGTACTATCGAAGAAGGAAGTTTTTTCACATGACCGAACACGAATCATTAAACGTTTCCTTGCCATTGTGGACGAGTTTGAACCATTCATTAACATTTTTAACCACTGTTTCTGTTCTGTACATTTGCTACGGATGGTGGTTATTGCAAAAAAGGTTTTTAGTTAAACCGGTTTTTTCCACCTCCAGTTTAACTTGGCGGTTAAGACAGCTAAAAATAACCAGGTTTTTTTTAATGAAAAAAAAAAGCAACTGTTAATAATAAAATACAATAAGTGAGTATTAATACAATAATTAATGTAATAAGTAATACAATATATAATATGAGTAATTGTTGCAATAAGTGTTATAGACAAAATTTTTTAATAAAATTGTTTTCACAAGAAATGAATTCATTGACCAATATTTATCATCTTAATCTGTTCACAAAAACTCTCAGCAATGTGTTGATCCGCGAGTTGACACCGGAAACAATATTCAACGTAGATACTAATCTTTTGGACGCCACAGAACTGCCGACTAAAGAAATATTTTTTGGCCAAAAAAACAGACGCTGTTTGCAAACAAATTTTTTTATTAGCATTGTTTTTACAGGAAATCAATCCAATGGCCAATATTTATCTGTTCATAAACTCTTTCAGTAATCCACCAACCAACAGACACCTCGAGGAAGCGGTTTCGGTGATTGGCCCAAGATGATGAAATTCAAAGCTCTATAACTTGGTCAATTTTAGTCTAATCGAACCCATTTTTGACCAGTTTCCCTCCCGGTTTTTGGATTTTAAAAAAATTAAACAGTTTAAACCGGGGCAAAAAAATATCCAGAAAAAAAAACCTCGGTTAACCAAAACAAAAACCTTTACAGTTTAAATCTGTAGGTTTTTATCCATCCCCAACACTTGCACGAGTCTTCTTCCCAACTTGTAGCAAAACTTAACGTTTAGATGCTGCTCTAAGACACGAGTTGACGCACTCGATCCATTCGACTGGTCGTAACCGGCAACTCTGCTATAGCAGTGAATTCAATGATAGGAGATGCTTATCAACAGGTTTCTCGATTCACATGCATGCTACCATATCCAGACCAGAGCCATTTTCATTAATATTGGATCATCCACTTTTTAGACACTCTACATACGAACATATAAGAAAGTCGGAAACGGTACAATACTTCAAAACCACATTCAAGAAGCAAAAGACATTCAAATTTGCTTTCCACATACAATTAAAACAAACTCAACTATAAACATACAAAACAAATATTAAATTACATATATTTTATAAACTGCATGTAACACTAAGGCATTATATTCAAGAGAAAGCGACTA
>BGPR01005267.1:0-12991 GCA_013235015.1 Araneus ventricosus | reverse complement strand
ATGTAAAGTATTCACACAGTTAACATAATTCCAAGTCTGAAAAAGAATGATATATTATCTAGAAGTGGTCATTAGTTTTATCTTTTGCTATTCTCACAAAGCTAAGAGATTTTTAATTATTGCTTTTATATTTCGTCGATAATTGTGTTAGTCATTGGAAAAAGGAATATGTTCAAACGTAGATTGAGTTTGAAATTACAAGATTCATGAAAGTGTGTGAATATTTAAGTGAATGCGCAGAGGTAAATTATACTTTAAAATGATTAATTTTCTGTTAATCTTTGAAAAATTGTAAGTCAGCTGATTTAAGTCATGTGTGAGAAAGAAAGATTCAATAAAAGTGCTTGTTTGCTTAAACATTGTAAAAAGTTTTAAGTTTAGGACAAAAATTCAATCTCGAAGTGTTTGAATGAGTTTTAATTTTTTCAGTTGTAACAGTGTATCATCTGAAACAGTCAGCTTTCAAGTAGTTTAATGTTTTGAGATTTTCGAAACTGGTAGCAAATTGGAATTTTAAGTTCAATTTTATCAAATTTCACTATGCAAGACAAACTTAAACTAAAGAAATTTTTTAATATGATTGCCTTTATATTTTGTCAATAATTGCATTCGTCATTGAAAAAATGTTTTCAAAAGTAGAGTGAATTTGAAGCATGTTAAAAAAATTAATCAAACTATCTATGTTTCATGTAGGATTGACACAGAGTAAGCAATTATTCGAATTATTAATGTGGAAAATTCTCAAATGATAAAATAATCTATGACATAGAGAAGCAAACACAGACGTGACAACTCTTTTATCGTTATTCGAAATAAATCTCTCACACACACACATTCACACAAATATGCACAAACACACACATGCATGCACGCAAAAAATTTTTGCACGCACAAACACACACATGCATGCGCACGCACAGAGTCTTCGTGAATTAAACACACATGCAGAAAAAAAAGTTCTTTGGTGGTTAAAATTGTCGAGACTAAATTTATTTGATATATGTAAAAAAGGAATTAGAATGTAAAACATGAGTTTAATTTCATTAATTTGTTCAAACCTAAGATATTTTCATTTTTCACCTATGTTATTGATAGAATATTCAATGATTGTTTTCATCATTGGAAGCAATGTGTTTAAAAATCAAAGTGAATTTCAGTCATGTAAGAAAAATTAATTAGAGAAAATACATATAATTAATGAAATAGAATAAATAGTTCGTAAATAATATAAGATTGAAAGAAATAAGGAATTAAGAAGAAAGTCAAAATAAGTTCTTAAAAGCAGAAATCAATCGAAAAATTTTTAAGTATCGGAAGAAAGATATGTTTAATTAGTTAATAGGCGAAAATTTTAGATTAGTGGAATGTTTTATATAGTTTTAGAGTTAAGTATGATGAATGATAGCTAAATTTTTGAGATGAAATTATTTGTGATGAATCAATGCATTTGTGACGTTTAATGTTACCTTTTTAGCGTCATTCGAAGTAAATTGCAAAGTCTTTACAGATAAGTTATATGTTCAACAGAAAAAAAGTGATCTTTAATGGTTAATATTAATGAAGCTATTTGGTCGATGTTGAAGTGAATTCGGAAAGAAAAAAATAACGCCAACTCTTTCTCGTTCAAGATTCAAATTTTCCATTTTACTTTAAGAGAGTTTAACGTTTTGATATTCCTGAAACAGTTAAAAACGGAATTTTAAGTTAACTTATTCAAATTAAGTGATTTTTAGTGCTCTTGTATGTTATTGTTAGAATATTCTAAAATTGTGTTTGTGAGTGGAAAAATAAGCTCGAAGCAAAGAGGAAAGTTGAATGATGAAAGAAAAATAAATACAAGTTGGATCATTCGAAGAATTATTCTTATAAAACTGATTTAATTACGAAACAGACTTTATGAGAATTATCGACTAAGTAAACTTTTTGTTATTTAAGAACAGAAAATGTGCAAGTTTTGAAATTTTCCTGAAAACAAATGAAAAGCTTTATTCGATAACGAAAAAAAATAATAAATAGAAAAATGAGCATGCCGAAAAATAGAAGATTGAAAGTTTAACTCAAATTGATGAAATTTTGTTCAAAAGCTGAGAAAATTCAGAGTCTCAAAAAAACAGAAGGAAAAAAATGAAATCAAGTTGTATTTCTTGAGCATAGTGGTCAAAAAAATCAGACTACTATGCTGAAGAAATATTTATGCTAAGGGTTCGAATCCCTGCGAAATAAAACCTTTTTTCTAATTTAAAACTTTAGTTATTAATCTTCTCGACAGATGTCAATCAATCTAAGAACTCTTTTATAAGATTATATTCTTTTCAGTTGAGTATTGTTATCTAATCTTGCACGGTTTAATGCAAATCTGTGAAAAAAATCCAAGTCCGTAAAAATTTTTCAAAGTCCGAAAAAAAAAATTAATTCCTTATCTAATCCAAGAAGGGATTGATCCCGGGTGGAAGTTGGTGCCGGTAGGGAGGGACAGCCAAGTCGGGAGGGGGAAGGGAGTGGCTGATCCCTAATCCCGGTGCACCAGAACTGTCAATTTATCACTACATTAACTGTTTCTGCTTATTTCATTATTGATAATATTTAATGATATCAATTCAGATATGTGTCACGTTGTTAGCGAATCCTATTTAAATAAAATTATCAGCTTCGAGTTGTACTTTCAAGGAATTCAATTGAATGAAAAGACAGCATTAAAATAATTTGGAATTCAATTTGCTTTTATGTCGTAAATTAAAATTTTTTTGTCAGAGTTAAACATTGTTGCATATTTAAGTCCTTTTTTTAACTTTCATTTATATTACAAGATTTTGAGAGGTATGTAGAACAGAAATACGTTTTAGATTGAAAAAATAAAGCAATAATATTTTGGATTTTAGACGGTCATGGTTCTAACTTATCAGAGATTATTCACGTATCTCCTTCCTGGCCTATCATCTATGCATCATATTTAATTCGTTAGGAAAAACTGTGATATATATTATGTATGCTAATCCAGAATGAAAACGACACTCTTCTATTTCTTATAGGTGTTACTGACAATGTATGAAACGCCGGCATTCTATAGAATACCTAGGCATTTTATAGAATGCCGGGCATTTTTAGGCAAAGTATGAAACATGATAATTATTATATACTTTCCATAGGCATTGTATATAATACCTAGCCATTCTATAGAATGGCAAATGCTATTTAGGCAAAGTATGAAAAAAATCATAAGGCTATTATTTGCAAGACGTGCATTCCTTAAAAATGCAAATGTTATTTTGAAAAAATTAAAGAGTGCCATAAAATAAATCTTTTATTCAAAATACGTAAAGTGAAATGAAAGTTATACATATCGAGGTTTTTGTCTTTTTTATTAAAGGAAACAAAATAAAATGTGAACCTACTTGTTACATGAGAGAAGGAAATAATTTTATTTTGATTTGCACTTAATTTTATTTCTTATAAAATCGAATGGACGATGTCTCTCATACTTTGCCGCTTTGTCATTTGGGTTTCAATAGAATGCCTAGGAAACGTGCGAAATGTTAATCTCTTCGAGCCTTCCAGTTTTCTGCATTCTATAGAAAGCCGGCTTTCATATATTGCCTGTAACATGTGGATTGATTTGAACTTCCAATTTTTTTAAATCATTTTCTGTAAAGCATGGTTCTTTCAAGGCATAATCGCGACTCTTTTCATGTTAGTAAATAATATACGTATAAAAACATTAAATTAAATTTAACTAAGATAAAAAAATCTTCACATGGTGTCATGAAAATTTCAATTCAGCAACAGAATATAATTAGAAACTTGATAGTGTTCTTTTTTGTTAAGTATATATTTTAATTTTATTGTTCATACAAATTAGGCATATAAAATATTTGAAGTACCAGCATACTGCCTGACGAAAGAAAAATGATAATTTGTATGTAAAAATGTTTTAAATCACTTATTTTTACTTTAATAATTATATCTTATGATTATAATTACGGCTATTGTAAAATTCAAAATAGATAATTGAATTGTAGTGTATTTTGTTACGTTAATAAAAGGAAAATTAAATTAATTTTATCAAAAAAATTATTTTAGACTCAATTTTCAAAATGCATATTTCACAGTTCGAGTTGCAGACTTGCGGTCTCAAAAATATTATTTTGAAAATATAATTCCAAAAATTGCTTTTTATGAAGAAAAAGTAGCCGAACCTGCCGTAAAGCATCCTACTATTATTTTGTTCACGATAAGGAAACGTATTTAACAGTTTGTAACAGGAGCTTATTCACCCACCCACCCCTCTGTGCTTGACTTGACTTGAAATATTGTAGGTTTTGAGACTTATAGCTGCCAGGGTCTCCTAGTATCCAAAAGAGTCAAAAACAGTTCAAGGAGAAAAAATCAGAAAATGTCGAAAAACTTAAGCAGAGAAAAAAGAGCACGAATAGCACACTGAGAAGAGCAGATAATTGAGATGAAATATTTAAAGGTAGAGAGAACAGCAAGATTGATGTTGAGGTGGCGACAGAGTGATTGGCTGATGAGAGAATATTTCCGGCAGTAGAGTAGAATATGTTCGATGGAGATGTCGCAATTGCATATTGAGCAAAGAGGATTGTCATTTAATCCAAATTTATGGAGCAATGCTGGTGTTATAATCACACGTGAGATTATGCGGGCGATGATAATATCCTCTCTTCTATTCTTTAACCAAGGCGCTACCCAGATAGCACGTAAGTTTGCAGCAAGTTTGATTTTGACTTGATATTAGCTTGTCATAGCAAATTTGACGCGTCAAATTTGAAGTGAACTTGTAGCAAATTCACCGTAACAAATAGCGCCATCTCCTTTGCAATGCAAATTTGCAAAACAAGCTTGATGCAAAGATAGCACAAAGAGATACTTATCTTTGTCTCTGTTTAAAAAAAACATCCGCCTTTTAATAGCATCTCCTAGACCGTCCTTCTTTTTATTAATTCAATAAATCAATGATAATTTGTAAAAAAACTAACTTTTTTTTATAAAAAAATTTTTGAAACATTTTCCATCTTTTTACTAAAAGTTTTTACTTTAAAGAAAACTATATCGCCTTTTTCTTAATGTTGAAATTTTAACATTTATAAACAAACTTAAACCGAAAATCAGTCAATGTTTGTTGAAAAATAATAACTTATACATTTTGTCCCATTTTAAAGTAATTAATTTTGAACTCTAATTTCATAATTTATTCTACTAGCAAAACGTAGTTATTAGCGAAAATCGCTCTCTCATTGACTTCAAATCATATTCTCAACTCAAAAAATTAATGAAATCAAGAAAATAGTTTAAAATAAATCGTATACGAATCGAATCGAACGATGTATTAGCGAAATCTATCTTCTCCTCTCGTAGCCGATCTGGCCGAGTGGTATAGACGTCAGGCTACCATCCGGTAGGTCGCGAGTTCTATCCCGGGTTGTGTGTATCTGTTTTTGCTATAATTTGCAATGAGTTTGCAGTGCAAGTCTGCTGAAAATTTGCTGCAAGTTCGTCCCATGGTGACTTCGAAGCTTGTGTTAACTTGCTGCAAACTTATTTCACACTTGCACTCTTGTCGTGACAAATTTGCTGTAACCTTGCAGATTTGCAGTGCAAGTCTGCTGCAAATTTGCTGCAAACTAAAATTGCTATCTGGGTATGGTTTGGATGGATGGAATATCACCAAGAGTTGCATAGTATTTACTTCCTCGGTACGTAGTGTCGGTTTGATTTCCTGAATGGACTTGAAGTTGTGTAATGATATCTTCAGTTGTAACCCATAGGATGTTGAGATACGACTCTGAAACACGTCTGGCCAGAGTATCGTCTTTTTCGTTCCACTTGATACCTGCATGCCCAGGTGTCCAAAGAAGGACAATATTTTGGTGAAACTTTTCTCTTATAGCGATCTTTGCGGCAAGTCTCAGGATGACTTTATGTCATTTAATCGATAGATTTGTGAGTGCCTGCAACACCGACAGATTGTCTGCTAGAAGAAGTAAATTGTCTTCACCATTTGGCAGTTCATCCAGCGCTTAACACAAAGCCAGCGCCTCTGCCGAAAAAAAAGAGTTAATATGTTGTAGGCGATATGCGAAAGAGTTTGAGATAGATGTTCCAGCAATTGAAGTGATCTGCGGAGATTTAAATGCATCCGTTGCAATGAGGAAAAAATTGGAGAAGTTTGTTCGAATAGTGTCCTCAAATAGAGTTTCAATAGTGGTTTTTGGTAACGATTTATCTTGAAATAGGAAAGATTGTAGGTGGATTTTACACTTTATATTGGGGCAGTCCCATGTATTTGGTAATTTAATGATGCGGTCGATGTTGAAGTCGGACAATAGCTGACCGAGTGCACTCGAGTCTTTATTTGTCAATTTAACTGATTGAGTACCATCGTTCCTATATAGTGGTGAGTGGACTCCATATGCTATATGTTTTAAGAAAAATTGAGTTGCAAGTCGTTTAATTTTCCCCGATAATGTTCCTTGAGCTGCAAGTTTCAGCAAAATTATATCCGGAGTCCATATAGGTAATCCCATAGCCGTCCTTAGTGCAGTCGTCTGGATCACGTCGCAGATTTTGAGATGTGTAGCCGACCATTTGTTATTGGTTGAGCAATTATAAAAAAATAGGCTGCATATACTGTTATTAACAATGGAAATTAAGTCCTTGGTTCTTGGACCATGTGTTTTATATGCAATCGATTTTAAGGCGTTTATTTTTCGCCTCACTTTTGTGCGGAGATACTTAATGTTTATGTTATTTTGGTTGGTTTTCGAGAAGATAAATCCCAGGTATTTTATTTCTGTTTTCCATGGCAGGGGGACTCCTGCATAATATATGTCGGGGTGGGACGTCATTCTTCTTCTAGAAAGATCCGCCATTGCACATTTCTCTGGAGAGATGTTAAGCCTCCAGTGTTTACACCACTGATGCACATTATCCATTGTGCGTCGTAATTTTTTTACAATATAATCGGGAGAGTTGTGCGAACGGTATATGAAAATATCATCTGCAAAAATAGAGACTTGGACTCCCTCTTCCAAAGTTTCTTCAAAGTCAAATAAAAAGATTGCAAATAAGATTAGGAAAAGCAGGCTTCCTTGTGCTAGGCCTCGCTGGGTGACCTTAGTTTTTGAAAGCTGGGTTCTCCATCGAACCTGCAACACTCTGTCTTGCAAAAATTGATGAATGAACTTAATAATGTAACCCGTGATACCTATGTGTAGACATTTTTGAATGAGGCCATCAATATACACTGAGTCGTAGGCACTCTTTATGTCAAGGTTAATACCGATGAAAAAATCTTTTCGTTGATGAGATTCTAAAATGTTGGACAGGATTTTATAGATGGCCAGTTGATTATCACGTAGTGGAAGGAATCCGTGCACAAAAGGAGGGATTTGTTTTGAGTAAGAAGGAAGGTTGGTATACGTTTTGTAAGTATGCGTTCATAAATTTTTGCGCCGACTGAGGTGAGTGCGATAGGTCTATAGGATGAGATTATGGTTTTGTCTTTGGATGGCTTTGGTATCGGAATTATTAATGAGTGCTTCCATTGCTGCGGGATATTCGTTGTAATGAAGATTTATTGAAAGCTGGCTGTAAGAGTTTGCACCTGCTGATTGTTGAGTCTTTTGAACCAGGCGGCGGGAATGTTGTCTGCTGCTGCTTTTGGTATTTTGATCGCCTTGATAGTTTCTTGAATTTGGATGGGGTGGTTGAGATTTGAGTTATAGTCTCCATTATAGTCAAGTGGGATCGACTCATGTTGTATTCTAAGAGTGAAAAAATTAACGAAAAGATTGCTTTGCCATTGCGGATTCGATATGATACGATTGTTGTGGATAATCAGGTTGGAAGTATTGCTATCTTGCGAAACATGGTTATTAATTTTATTTAGCATGGAGTAGAACATCCGAGGATTTCGTGGTATGTTACAAATGGAGTCCCAGTAATTGCTGCTGGCTTTCTTCATGGTAATTCGTAATTTTGACGAGTATTTTTTGTACTTAATCCAAGCTGCAATTGAAAAGATGTCATGTGCCTTTTTAAATTTTTTTTAATAACAAGAAGTTGTGACATGCAATATTCAACCAGGGTGGGAACTTTTTATGTGGTAAGGGGGTCTTGGTGATATTATTTTTGATAGAGTTTGACACCTGTGCCATGGTGTTTGAAAAATCTTGCGGAGTAGAGGAGAGAATTTCAGAGGATTGCTACATTATATTGGACCAGTTTATTGATTTGATGTTGCGGGGTGTAAAATTTATAATTGACCATTCCGTAACAACTGAGTTATGGTCGCTGTCAAAAGAAGATTCGTTGACAAAGTTTTTTACTTGGTGAAAAATATCAGCGGTGCAGATTGAGAGATCCAAGATGGATTGGCTACCAGTATGTGAAATATGCGTCGGCTTATTGGAGTTCAGAAGAAGGAAGTTCGACGTTTGGAACCAGTCTGCAAAGTTGTTACTGAGCGAGTTTGAGCTATTTGCTTTCCACATAGGATGGTGCAAGTTAAAATCTCCAAAAATAAAAATAGGTGATTTAAGTGATTCATAAAAGTTTCTCGCCTGAGTTATATCAAAACCCTGGGGGGCATAGACGTTAACAATGATAAAGGTATGCTGATTATAGAAAATTTCATTTGTTAGCATTTCTGTTGACGAACTAGAATCAAAAGGAGAGGGAATAACTCTTGCAGCTGCCGTTTTTGGAAACCTGTAAGAAGGCCGCCACCTGAGCTACCGTGACGAAACGAATAAAAAAAGTTCATATTTGACGAATTTAGAAAATCTTCGGACTTAAAAAAAGTTTCTTGAAACACCCAAAATTGGGCCGTGGAAAAAGGTGGAACTTTGAGCCTCAGTTTTTTTAAACCTTTACAGTTCCACTGAACGAGAGACATGAAAACAAAAACACAACAAACAGAAAAAAGCAAAAAAAAAAACCAGACTAGGAGGAAGAAGTCGTCGCACCCTTGTCGATCGTTTTTCTCAAGTCGGAAATGTTCATATTGACAAGATGAAACTTATTGGCAACTTTTTTGCGCTTTGGGGAAGAGATTTGAGATTCTGCGCATGAGAACATCTGGAGGAGCTCTTGAAGAACAGTGTCAACAGTCTTTTCAATCATCGACAATATTGCAACCATTTGTTGGTCGATTTTTCTTGCATTTTTTGGAAGAGAACTTCCATTTTTGTTGTGAGAGCATTCTCTAGGTTAGTGTTACATATGTTTGATTTAACAATGGTTGCTAAATTTGTGTTGGGTCTCTGATTGAGGATTCGTCTTGCCTCTCCAGTCGCTACATGATGTCTTGCTTTATATTCGAGTACATTGATTTCTTTGATGTAATGTGGGCATTTTTATCCAGTGCTGAATGGTTTCCCTTACAGTTTATGCAGTGTATTGGATCTTGGTAGGTAGAAGCATGTATTTGTCCGCATTGATGACATGCCGGATTGAGGGTGCATGTTCTTGTTGCATGGAAAAATGAGAAACATTTATAACATGTTCTCGGTCGATCAATGAATAAGTTTATTCTCTGATGAATAAACCACATTTTAAAATATTCCGGGAGCGTTGTCCCCAATATGGTGATTAGGACCGGTGCAGCTTCCGGGTAGGTTTTTTGCTTGTCAAATCTTCTCATATGAGTAATGACAATATCATATGAGCAAGAGAGTTCAGGCGCTATTTCTTCAAGCGATGTTGCTGTCGAAATGTCAGTTAAAAGAAATTTTGTAGTGATGTTTTCCCATAGGATGGTTGCTGATATTGGAGTATCAAGCAGTTTGGTTAATGTGAGTAAGTTAGCCGCGCAAATCGGGTCCGATGTAGTAAAAAGGACTTTGCCCTGTCTAGTGTGTCGCATATTTGTAATCATTTCTGACTGAGAAATATTTTGTTTTATATACGTATGAAGTGCGACGAGGTTCATTTTTGGTATTCGCAACCCGACATTTTGATGTGACATAACGATATTAATTTCCGTAAATTGTTTGGAGCTAAGTGCCAGAATAAGTTTATTAAAAGAGGTATTGTTGGTGAGAGACAAATTGTCCTGTGTTTGAAAATCCATAATTGAAGATTCTTGGATATCACTCATTGTTGAGGAAATAACAAAACGCGAGGAGCACAGTATGAAAACAGTCCAGACCAAGCACTACAGAAAGAAAAAAAATGAAAGGATATTACCTGAACAGCTGTTCACGTAGAAACCAAAAAGACAAGGAAAGAAATGCAGCCCGAAATGGCGACCGGCTACCACTCAATCAAAAGTTCACGAGCAGCAGCAGCCGAACGCAACACAAACCACCAAATAAAAACAAAAACCGAAATTGCCGTTGCAGTTGTTTATACGACACTACACATGATATTAAGGAACGAAACCCCTCTGTGCTTATTCACGAGTAAACGAAATTACCCATACACGATTACAACTACGTAGTAAAACGCATGCGCTCTGATGATATCGTCAACGTTATGTACAGAGAAAATTTTCCAAGATTCAGTCAGAGCGCTTGCGCACAACGTTTTTTCAATTAGGTGAAGGCAATACAGGGTGTTCACAAGATACTTCGGCAAATCGTTGCGGTCAGCGACAGATCGTAGTGACATCTGTATTTCTTGTAAATCAAAAGCGCTACCTCTCTACTATTTCCACTTCCACTCTTTGTTTGCCTCTGCCAGGAAAATCCCCGTCGTATGTGAGAAAAAGGGACTAGGGCATGCGGTGCTTCGACAACCTTTGTTGCGTTCGAAGGGAGCTCGATTGGGCGTTGCGTATTTAGCGATTTGTCCAAATTTTTGAAGCAAGAAAGTTAATTGCTTCATTTCCTTTTTTCGTGTTTTTCGATTTTCTTTTTTTTTCTCGTTGTTCCTAGAAGTCAGGTAAGACTTGTCTGTTCTTTTTTCTGCAATTTGGTATTTCCTGTTCAAAGCTGAGCCATACACAGGTTACTGTGTCGGACGTTTATGATGATTGCTTTTCTGTGAACCTGCAAAGCTTTTTCACTACGATGCAGACCTCTCCTTCCGAAAAATTCTTGCAGAGTGGCAAATCCACTAATGAACTTGTCTTACGTCTAGGTCAAAATGAATATGAAGATATTAATATTTTGATATCAAATGCGGATTCGAATTCTAAAATACCGCAATTGAACCCTTTCACCCTTCAATCCTTTATTAAAGATAAGATTAACCGTCACACCAGTATACAAAATATGAAATTTACTCGACAGGACAAAATTATCCTTACAACGTAGGATCCAGTGTGTGCCGCACAATTACTCAATTTGGAATCTGTTGTTAACATCAAAGTTTCTACAAATGTGATATGGGAAAACATTACTTCCCGTTTTCTCTTATACGACATTCCCACTACAGTATCATTGCGTGAGATTGCTGAAGAACTCACCAGAAACAACGGAATTGAAATTGTGGAAATGAGGCGTTTTGTAAAACAAAACAATTCCCGGGAGACATCACCTGTTCTGGTTACCAAACTTGGAACTCGCTTGCCTGGGTATATGAAGATATGGTTCACCAATCAAAAAATTCAGTCTTTTATTGACAGGCCCCATCAGTGTGCAAAATGTTACAGTTTCGTGCATCCCTCAAGGGTTTGCGAGAAGACACCAAGTTGTCCTTCATGTGGTGAAATTCATTCAGGAAATTGTCAAGCTCCACAAAAATGCATAAATTGTCAAGGAGAACATTCAGCTACATCGAGGGGTTGCCCTTTTTACATTAAGGAACAGAACATTCTGGAATTAAAAGGTAGAAATCATCTCACAACTGCTGAGGCACGACGCATCTATAATCAATCTGCGAAATTTATTTACGCGGCAGCTGTGAAAGCAACTACACCTAACAATAATATTGAAGGACAAATCAATGAAAAAATGGAGTCTATGCTTCTTAAAATGAACGAAAAGATCGAGTCAATCACCCAAATAATTAATGCAAAGATGGAACAACAAGCTACCATGCTTGTTGAAATGTTTGAAAGACTAGTGGAATCTCTGTTGCAAAACTTAACTGCTATTAATAAGCTGGGTGGTGTTACTATCTCTCCATCTAGAAAGAAAAAAGCAGTTGACAATCTTCGCAAAGCATCTGGTATCCCAATGCAATTGGATGCGGAGTCGGGTGCTTTTGGTTAGGTCATTTTCGGGGGTTTTTTTTCGTGTGTGTTCAAGTTTTTTCTTTCCTTCCCCTTCTTCAGAGTTTGTTTTTGTTGTTGTTGTTTAAGGTTTTTGTTTTTTTCTGAAATGACTCTTGTTCAGTGGAACTGTAGAGGTCTTAAGAATAAAAAAATCTGGCTCAAAGTTCCTCCTTTTTCTTGTTCTGAATTCTGGATCTTTCAAGAAACGTTTTTCAAGCACGAAGATCACTTCCTTTGTTCATCTAAAACTTTATTTTATTTGGACAGGCAAGATCGGCCTGGAGGGGGGTTGCTTACTGGAATTCCAAAAAACGCATCCGGGAGAATCATTCCAATTAACTGTTCACATAATATCAATCAGGAGATTCTTGCAGTTGAGGTTTTTTATAAAGACTTAAATTTTATTATTATTAACTTATATGCTCCTCAAGGTTTCAATATAGAAAACGCAAAGCAATTTTTTGATTCCTTTTCAATTCCTGTCTTCATTTTTGGCGATTTTAATCTTCATCACCCTCTTTGGGGATCAGACAAATCCTCTCCGTTAAGTAATGATTTTGTTGAATGGTTGCAAAATTCCAGCTTTGTTCTCCTCAACTCTTCGAATCCTACCTATGCTACTCATACTGGATCAGTTTCGCTGCTCGATCTCTCTATTTGCTCTGCATCCATTTCCCATGGTGTTGATTGTTATGTTTCAGATTCAAATTTTGAAAGCGATCATTGTCCCGTCATTATCACATGGTCGAAACTGAAACACATTTCTAAAAAAATCAAAACAATTGATTGGAATCGGACTATGAGTCAATCTGC
>BGPR01005266.1:67940-96435 GCA_013235015.1 Araneus ventricosus | reverse complement strand
AGGCTCCCATTGAACTTTGCCTCTTGTGGAAGTAACATCAATATCTCCCTTGCCGTAAATTCATTAAAATGCGTGTCATGGAGGAATCAACGATCCTGTCAAAGCTTGCCCCAGCAAATAGATGAGTACTACTTTTGTGATATTTATTTATGCTGACGTTTTGAGTATAGATTAAATTTTGGGATTCATTATCACCTTGCTAAATTTCCATATATTTTTAAATTTAAATATCGTTTTCAAGGTGTACATCTTTGCTAATATTTTTTTATATGGAACTGCCTCAAAATTGTGCACTAAAAATGTTTCTTGCTTGGAACCAGGGTTCTGAACTTAAATTACCATGGTAATGAACAAATTTGAAAATTAGTAAAATTTACTTGGAAACTTTAGTAGAATCAGTAATTTGAATTTTAAATGATTAACTTGATATTCTGAATTTAAGCTGTAGTTGAGTCTAAATGATTAAATGTAGAGCTTTGATTTTTGTGCTTTAAAATCCAATTTAGACTGCAGTAAATGTTCAAAGAGTTAAAATATTAGATTGACTTTAAGAGTCATTGCTTTTCTATTAGATACAAGAAAATTAAATCTTTAATCTTAAATGAAGCACAGTATTTGATAAAAAAAATGTTTTTGCAGCTAAAGATATAGGGTGTCTTAGATATCTGAAATAAGCTAGCTAAAAGCTGGTAAATCTCTCAATTTCATGTTTTAATTGTTATTTTGTGTGCAGCCAGTGATTTAGATGGATTCTATTTAATTGCATCTTACATAAGTGTTTTAATTGTTATTTTGTGTGCAGCTAGTGATTTAGATGGATTCTATTTAATTGCATCTTACATATGTGACTGTGTTGAGAGTATCTAACATGATTGATTTACATTACCAATGGTAAATTTGAAATATTTGATATGTATAGGTAAAATAGATGGCATGACAACCTTTTAAATTTGAATGTTGATTATCTCACAACTGGCAAAGTTGCCGAAGAGTATTTGATGATTTTTTTATGTGTTTATTTTAATGAGGTGGCGCCCCTTTTGAAGTTTTGAATTGTTTTGAACACGTTACTTATGCATATCCAAGAGCCATTCATGAAGGCATTGTTTAAAATTACATGTATAATTCGATTTGATTTATTAAACGTTAGCCTTACAAAATCTAAAATCTTGTGTCTGTCAATTTCTTTATGCATTACTGAGATAATCACTGTGTGTTCATGAATCTGGTAGAAGTTAGAATTTTTGAACCTTGGGTATTCTTTTGAAAAACACAACGCATTGTACTTAGGATAAGAAAGGGATTAAAATTTGAAATTCTTTATGTTTGTAAAGTCAATTGCTATATATAAAATGACGACAAACCAAACAAACACCACATCTGATTTCAGAAAAAAACGTCACCTTTACTTTAAAAGGGAAACGGTTATTACAAAAAATAATTTAAAAATGTATGAAAATGGTGCTCATAGAATTTCTTGGGAAGTATATTTAATAATATTCTCATAAATGACAAGAATTTTAAAAAATCGAAAATTAGTTCGGACATTACAATATTTCATTGCAATTCAGAGCAAATGTTCCCAAAAATATAATTGCTTAAATATATTAAATATTAAAAAAAAACTTTTCTTTTAATAATGATAAAATTGCAAAGCCTTAATTTCATTTCAATTTTTAATATTAATTTCATTGATAGTTTTTGATAATTAAGACGATTTCAATTCAGTAATTTTAGCCTAATTTCTGAATTTCGCGTACATACACATTATCTCAAAAATTTGAGTAATCTTTAGATGTAGGTTCAAGTATCCCTATCAAGTATCCCCTCTAGGGGCAAGTACCCCTAGCTTAGATTCATGTATCCTTAAGTTTACTTGACCCTAGGTGATTTCATGAAATGTATTTATTTTATGATTAAATTGCATATCAAATTCGTATAAGTAAATTTCTCACTCTTGAAAGCATACCCTTTTATGATGCTAACAATCAAAATATTCAAGAAATATAATATAAATTAAAACTAGGGCTAAGTAAGTATCTCTAGTTTCTGTGACTTCCATAAAATAATTTAACATGTATGCCGATGAAAAATAATATACACTTAAAAGCCGTGATTAAACACTTAAACAGCTTCAAAAGGTAAATCAACCAAAATGTAACAAATTTTGGAAAACTTCGCTAAATTAATTTATTATATTTTCTGTAGTTTCCTAGCTTATACCAAAATAATGAAAGAAATAATTTTTCCTTTGATTATACGTTTTAGAAGAGCCGATGGAAGTAAAAGTTACCAATATTGAATGCTAGCTTGGATTGAATCAAGAAAGAAGAAATATTTTATATGATAAATGATTAGAGCAATTTTCAAACCAAAATATTTAGAAGCAAAATTTAACTTTATTTTAGAGAAACAACTTGGGATGGTTCCGATTTCCCTGTATCGTATTTTTATAAATGATTTGATTTCCTTTAATAGACATTCGAGTTTCTAAGCAAATATTTTTGAAAAGATGGGAAATAAAGGAAAAAGCAATTTGATAGGAATTTTCATTTCTAATACTGCTGAAATAACCTTGATAAACACACATTATCTGTTATTTTTATTACCTGTTAAGCAATAAATGAGTTTTGAAGATTTTGCTTCTATTTAAGCTGCATTTAAAGGAATTTAAAAAATGCACAATTTAGTATAATTATTCCTTCAAAATATGTCAAGTCTTCAATATATTTCTTTAGAAATATGAAAACATATAAGGGTCTTTAATAGGGTATTTTTTAGTAACGGTTAGCGATTTCAGGCTTTGAAAATACTGAGTCTAGGCGTATAAATTTTGTATTTGTTTCGCAGTTTAAATATTTGAGAATCTAGCGTTAAAATGTACTGACTTAAAGGAAAATTTGAAAATCGCATCGTTGTTGTTCAATCTTTTTCTGTCTGGTATTCTAATCTTGAGACTTATTTCAAATGAAGATGAAGTAGTATGCATATAAATGAATATTTTGTATGTTTCTTCTTTGGTAGAATAACTTTCATGTGATATAAGCTTTAAGACTCAGTGTTTTCTCTTCTTTGTATTTTCTATTTACATTTAATATAGTTTATTTTTAAGTATAAAGCTTTTTTGAAGCAAATTTTGAAAAAGAGAAATATGCAAATATTTATTAAATTATAGAAGATTCGAAAGATGCATAAAGAAAGTTCTCATGATAGCTTTTAGGCACATGAAGCGAGTTTGCCAATATCACTTGTTAGTCTCTTAATAACTATAATCCTTGTAGTAGAGATAGGCAGCTTAAGTAACACTAGTTATGAAGAGCTGCTGGATAATAAGCTGAAAGCGCCTGGCTTATTGCATGCAGTGGAATTTCTATGAGATAGAGCATTTCTTATTGTTTCAGAAATGACGAATCATATAAGTTAAAAGAGACATTTATTTGGACGACCACATTTAAGAACATATTTACAGATCACCACATTTCCATTTAACAGGGTTGATACTTGTCCTACATCTTATAGGTACAGTACCAGCAACAGATTACATAGCACTGAAGTCTCTCCGAGGAGAGAATGCTTAGAGGACCTACAGACCGTACCGCACTAAATGACATAGTAGAGACAAGTATATATATTCTGCTAATAATCCGTAGATCTACAAATCAGCTGTGGGAATCGAATAGACAACGTCATAAGATTCCGATTAAATAGCTGCTAATATGAATGTCAAGTGAAGTGACTAGCTCAAAGAAATGACGTGAAAATCTTAAAGAAAGAATGCTTCGAATCTTAGAGTAAAGGTACGAGAGACAATTTAGAAAAGATGCAAGCTTCGTAGCTTAAAATGCAGAATTTCCTAACAATAGCAATTATTATAAAATCGTCTGAAGCTTTTAGTTTTCTAATCTTAATATAAATAAACGTCATTGTAGATATGTATGTAGACATGCGACACATTTCCTCCTAAACCACTGGACCGATTTCAACCAACCTTTGCACATTTATTATGCAAGACAAGAGGAAGATACCTGTCAACTTTTCAAAGAGCGAAAGTTAATTAAACATTCAGTTAATTAGAAATTAACCGAAACCGTTTTTCCTTTGAACGTTCGAAGCAAATTTTTCCCAAAAGATATTTTTATATCACCTTAAAGTTCGAAATTTTACCTTTTCAATTATACCAATTTATATGCGACATTTTCCTTCAATCTTTATTTTTTTTCAAAATTTAGAATTAATTGATTGCATGCAGAAGATTTTGAAATTACTCAAATTTATGCCTACTCCGTTGCTAGCCAAAGATTAGACTTTGAAATAATCTACATTTTTTCACAAATTTTTGCTTATTTTTGTAAATATATTTTATATAAGAAGAGAAATATCACCGCCAACTTTTAAAAATCCCAAAGCTAATTAAAATTTCAGTTAATTTGAAATTAAGCAAGAGTTTGGCATTTTCCGTGATATTTTTCGGAAATATGTATTATCTCACAAAAACTATTTTTACACTGATTAAATTTTAGAAATCGTCTGGTTGAATTCGTATTCTCATTTTAGTTTTAAAAAAAGCGTTTCAGACGATAAAAGAATTTTGGGTATTATAATTTTTTATACAAAAATAGCTTTTACATCAAAAATGTTAAGTAAGAAAGTATTTTTGTCCCGAGCAATGCCGGGCATAACAGCTAGTAATAAAATAAACTAAATATCGTTTGTCTCAGACAGGTTCATCAGGAATAATACAACTATTGAAGAGTCTGTAGAAAATGCTGGGTGAGTATAAAACTATCACTTTTCAGAGCTCAGTAGAAAATAAATTTAACATAAACTCTTTAAAAAAACTTTTATTAGAATATGAAAAGAAGAATATATTTTAATTATTTTATATTTTTAGTCTTTATTTTCTAATTCAGTATTAGGGAAGAGTGAGGTAAAACTTTGATTCTGGCGCTATTTAGTTCTCTTTTCTAGCTGATAGATTCAGTATTACACTCCACTAGTCAAGAAAAAGAAACGGCCATGGTGGCGTATTGTTGCTATTGTATTCGCTGCGTCTGTGAAAGTGTATTCGATTTTAGACGTCAACTCTTATGTTCTCTTGTTTTTAAACTGTCCTCATTTAATAACTAGAAAATCACCCGTCATCGCGGGTGCAAATTTCTTCTTTATTCGAGAGAATTCCCGTCAAATTTGAGGTGTTTAAATAGATATATATGCGAGAGAAATGTTTAACATTGATTGAAAACAAATAAAATAAACGCATGTTTTATGACAAGAAATGGTTTTTTATTTACGTATTACTTACATATTTCTTTATTCAAAATCCTCTTGGCAAACAACATTCCGTGTGAAATATTTTTCGTTGTTTAACAATTTTCCTTGTACTTCAGATGTCTTTGTGTATATTGTAACATTGCCAAAAAATATTATCAAATTATATCATCACGGTTGCACTAAATAATTAGATGTATCGTGGCGTCCAAACTATATCACGCGCATGATATACCACTGACGTGATTTACTACTATCTTTTAAAAAACGGAAATTAATTTGAAATATATGATTAATATAATTTAAAATTTCTTGGGAACTATTGATCATAGCGAGACAAATTTTATATCAATCGATTGCAAATCTATTTTACTATTTTAGAGGTATTAAATTTTAAATTAGAACGACAATTACTCTTTTAAATTTAAAATTACTGAAATTTAGGTGCTCTAACAATGAAATAAAGCTGTTTAACGTCTCACAGTGCTATGGCGCGAGTTTTATTGTTGGTAACGTCGGAGCGTTACCGAGAGATCTGGGCTATTCTATTAGTAATTATTGCAGTTATAGAAACTATATTTAGTCAAGCTTATTATATATTTACGGAGGATTTATACTCTATAAAATAATAAGAATTTAGTCCAATAGTTGCGTGGTTCTATTTAATTTTTTATAACCTCTGCATTCGGGTTAAAACCGGGTACTCCAAGTGGCGTATGACATGCCCATACAGTATTGATGATTCTTCCGATGAAGACGACAAAAACACATCAGATGTTGTTTGTTTAGATTTTGATCGCTTCACTTAACAGCCCGAGAATAATCGTGCATTGAATCATCTCATTTTCGGTCTTAAAACTAAAATTTAATCATTAATTATCTTTATAATTTTACACAAAATTTACCTAGAATCCATAAACATATCAAGTATTATATGCCTTCTGAGATGAATGAAAACGACAACCGCTTTCCAAAACAGAAGGGAGCATCTTATTAGATATCAAAGAAAATTATTAAGTTAAGTGGTTAATGATACATTTTCTAATTTAAATAAATGAGAAGGGTGGATACAATGTAAAATCTGTCTTAGCTAGGCTAGCGAAAGCTGCAGTGGCGTGGAGGAAAAGACAACTGTTTAATATATGAATTTTGTAACTAATATACTTAAATTATAATAAAAAATTTATTATAAAATTTATATATTTTGAGTATGTATGCTACTTTTCTACTAAAGAATTTCGTTTTAGTTTGCCTAATTTTACATACAATTAGCGGTTAACCTGGAGTTTACGGTGCCCGCCTACTTCGTTCCTCTTAGGATCGCCAAATTTTGCCGCCAAGAGCGGCTATGAGAAAACATTTTTTTGTTGCGTCTAGATGTTTTTAACGAGTAACAAGCGCGCATGCGCACAAATTGATCCTTTCATCGGTGTTTTGCTTATCAGGCTATATTGCGCCACGTTTCGATTGGACTGTTTTGTTCAACTCTTCGATGTGATTGGTCGATAAATTCGAATTTGAATAAAACTTCGTTTGGAATTCTTTGGATGGAATATCGGTTCAGTAACGTGTATCTTATTCTGTGTGTTTCGTTTCTCAATGAATAAGCGAAGCTACGATTGTTCCGTTATGCTGAAAGCGAAGCCACTGATGTTTTTTTAAGTTAAAAAAATTTGCCCGGTACATGCTTGAAATGCCACAGGCATTGCGTGCTCAATCTCTCGTTTTCAGGTGACGCATGCGCAAGACAGCAATAAAAAGTGTACTGCACATCTAAAACAGTATTTGGCGACGGCACATGAAATTGCACCAAGAAGAATTGGCGAGAAATAGACCGGCACCGTAAACTCCAGGTTTACCCAATTATCATGCGTACCCGATTTTACCTCACTAGTGGGTTGAAACCGGGTGGTTTGACTTTTTTATAAAATATCATTCACAAAAAAGTAATGAAACTATGCTTTTTCTGGAAAGATATATTGTACTCCGATAAACAATAAATATTTTAATAAACTTTGACAAGCTCTCCGTCGAATATATTAGCTCCAATAGGACTTCGAGTCTCAGCCACCCTGTTTTAACTCACTCTCCCTATAAATATTATACATGATATCTTATAGATACGAATGCAGTATGCATCTATTGGTAAACGCATTAAAGTTCGAAATTTTCTTACCGATTACTTATTTAAATTTATATTAGGACTAATTATTATTCTTATAAATTAATAATTTTCAACCAAGGATGAACATATAGATCGCCTGACACATTGCGACAATTTAAAAATAAAAATAATCGCAATTAATGGAGTTTAGTTTTAGTTTTCCCATTCGCCCACACTTGCCATGGGACTGATTTTTTTCTCACTAGTGAGTTCAAATCTGGTGGTTTGACTCTCTTTTTATAAAATATCATTCACAAAAAAAAGTAGTGAAACTATACCTTTTCTGAAGATGTATTTGTACTCCATAAACAATATTTTTAATAAAATTTAGCAAGCTCTCCGTCAGTCTGTGGCTCCAATGGACTACGGAAGAGTCTCAGCTACCGGTTTTAACTCCTCTCCCTATAAATATTATACACTTGATATCATCAGATGAATGCAGTATGTATCTATTGGCTATTTTAAACGCATTAATATTCGAAATTTTCTTACAGATTACTTATTTCAATTTTTATTAAGACTAATTATTATTCTTATAAATTAATAATTGTCAACCGTGGATGAACATATAGATTGCCTGATACATTGCGACAATTTAAAAATAAAAATGATTGCAATTAATGGACGCTTAAACTTTATATGTAAGTTTTATCTTTTTCAAAAAATATATCATTATAAAGCTATAAACTATCACAGTTTTATTCTTATATTTGATTTTAATTCTTGTTTAAGAAGTAAATGCCTCACAATTCGGAACAATCATTTGCCTTCCTTTTTCCCCATGAACTCATTTTTAACTTGTAATTAATCGGATATTGAATTGTTTGATAATTAAAAGTATTTCTTAATCTTTGCTCAATTTTTTCAAAGGCCAATTACTATCATATATTGCAAACTCTTTAAAAAGCACGAACATTCTCATTATTTTACACTAATTTAAAAAAGGAAAACGAGCAACATCGTGTTAACAGAATTTTTAAACTGGAATGATACAATGCAATTCATTATATTTTAAAACATAGCGTTGTTCTTTCAAAGATACATGTTTATTTCCTTAACAATTTGCGAAGGTGCATTGTTAGAAGTAAAGATTTGTCAGCAACGAAATCCGGAGTAATTTAATTCTAGTCATCGCTTCAGATTTGTTATTTTTACCATGCCGTACCAGAGATCTCCAAACAAATTGATATCCAGGTGTTCTTTTATTCGAGAAGCTCATCGCGAGCTATAATTGTCATTATCGTTTGCACTTCCGGATGAAATACGGCATGTTTACGCTGCTCTTCTTCGTAGCCATTCTCTGTCAACAATAGCTTCCACAGTGTGGCTTTCTTTTCAAAAATATCCTTCCGATGACGGCTCAGATTAAATATCTCCCCTGTTTGTCCTTTGTAATAAATGAATAAAGATTATTCAGAGGAATTAGCGAAGGCATTTCAGGTGCATTATTTAGAAGAGATGGGAATGAATGCTGGCATAATTAATTCTGCGTATTTATTATGAATGCTAAAATTGCCTTTTGAGTTCGCTTGATAAGTAAAAGATAAAGACGAAGAGAAAAATAATACATCCGGTTGGGATGAAATGAATATGCAGCCTGGTAAATTTTGTAGATTATTTCTCGTGCTTTTACAGCTAGATAGAATAACTTTTAGATTTTTCTCTCCAATCTCTTTGCTCTCAAATTATTTCTTTACATGTACAGTAAAACTTCGATAAAATGGTCACTCGTTTAACCGCCATCTTATAAAAAATCTATTATAGTATTTCAATATATTTCTGTACAATAGTATTTTTATATTAAAGTTTATGTTCATCGTTTTCTAAATTAACATATATGTATTATTCACTTTAAAATCAATTAATTTTCATTTTCGTAACAAGCCAGCAGGGAACTCAAGTTACTCTACGTATGTATTAACCCTGAAATGGTAACGTTGCTTCGCAGACATTGAAGTTTGAATGGGAAAAGGAGTCAAATGGACTAAAAATTTCCGTTCCAGGCTTCTGAACACGTTGAAAAGTCGATTTTCGGCCAAAATTCCCATTTTTTAAATTTTTAATGATTTGGATAGTTCATTCATTTACCGTTCTAAAATATATTTACTTTTGTCGGTACGTTAATTAGAAGATGAGATATTAATTGTTTTATAATAAACCGAAAACCGGAAGTTGTCATTTAAAGGACAGAATCCTGTCAAAAATTCTTTTGAACTGCATTTTTTCAAGTTAATATGATGTTAGTATATTTTTAGGAATTTTTTTAAAGTTTAGATACTTAATTTAAGAGCGTGGCAAAACTAAAATTTGAATTTTTCTCAAAACTAGATGTTATGCATAATTTTCACACTTCAAACATGATAACTCGAGATATTATCATTCGATTGTTCTGAAATTTTGTGAACACTTTCTTCAAATGTGTCTCTATTGAATATACTAGAATAATGCGTATTGTAACAATATTTTTTTAATTATGGTCTTTTATCTGAAAATGACATGAAAAATTTGCTGAAAATATTATAATGGTTGCTCAATTAGCTCTAAAATTTTTATTTATCCAAAGAATATTAAGATTCTAGTACAAGCACTAGTCCATAGTATGCAGTTTATTTTAGTATTAGTTTTATTTGAATTATTACAAAAGTTTGACCCCTAGCATGTTTGAAGTTTTGGGGAATTTCCTCTAAAAAGCAGCAGAAATTCAAAATTTGAGAAAATTTATAACAATTTATACTCAAAAATTATACTCTAATATTAATTTTTGTTAAATTCGAATCTAAAAACATATTTTGGTATTTCTATTTCACAATTTTAAAAAAAGTGCTCCGAACGTGTTCGGATACCTTAAGAGATTTCTGTTATCCGTCTGTTCGGTTATCCGTCACTCATTGGTTCGGACGGTGACGGATAATCGAAGTTGCACTGTGCTTCATTTGGAGGAGTTGATTACTACTTATAAACATTTTAAAAAGCGAAAACAGTAAATATCGTCTGATAAATGTTTATTAATTTGAAAAAAAAATACAATGGTATTAGTTTGACAGCGTAAATTTGATTAGAAACAATTATGAAAACTGTTAAAATCTCTAACTCACTACAGTCTACAATTTTCTAGTCTCTACACTTTCATTTAAATAGTCTTGTAAAATTAGAATTTTGTAACCAATTTTTCACTCAATTTCTTACTCTATAGTTTTGAGATTTTCTACAATTGTGTGTTCTTGATCTCAATATACTATTTTAGTATTTTTATTTCTTAATTATCAGTTAATAGATTGACTTAAGTAAAGTTTGGTTTCATACGAGTTGCGCCATTTGGTATTGAATTCTGAAAAATAATGATTTCACTATCCCATGATATTTGTAATAAATTTTAATTTAAGGTATAAATGTAGAAAATAATTAAAATAAAAAATCCTAGTTTTTAATCTCTACTGATAATAAAGGAGAATGTGCGTTACTGTGTGCCTGTGTGTGTGCTAGAGCTCCACACGGTGGACCAGTGGAAATGAATGCTAGCGTCATTAAGCCGTTCACTGGTTTGTCTTCCCAAATTTCTAATTAGATGACGCCTTCTATTTGGGAATGGACTATCATTTTAATTCAATTGGGAACATAAAGGACAGTAACATTTCTTATGTATTCTGAATAATTTCTGTATCGAATTATAACGACTGTCAATGACTTTTAGTTTTAAAATTTAAAATTTCGATAATTCGATGCACGTACAGAGTACGGCCAAACCAGTTAAGGGGTTAATTCTGCGTGTTTATAAATGCTAAAAATGTCTTTTGATTTCGTTTAAGAAGCAAAAAATAGAGATAAAAGTTATGTTTCTGGTTAGAATCAATTTATTAGCTGCCTGATTAAATTTAAGAATTATTTTCTCTACCTTTAATAGCTCAATGGAATTACCTTCAGATTCTTTCTTTCTATCAAATTATTTGTTGGCATGTACTTTGCTTGGAGGTGATGATTACTGTATATAAACATTTCAAGAAGCAAAAACAATCAACAATGGTTATTAATCTAGAAAGCACTAAGTAGATAGTAGTTAGACTGCTTAAACAGAAATGCAAAAAGTTATTTCAAATCACTGACACATTTTTACATGGTTTCTATGGGTTCATTTATAAAACACTAATATTGAAGTCTCTTTGCTGTTTTAGTTGAGGATGTGACTGTTTATCAAGAGAATTGTGTCGTTTAATCTTCTAATTGGTCGTTACAGATTTTCTGGGATTAAAGAAAATACAGTCGGGCCTCTATTTAACGAAGTCGCTAAATCCCGAAATATTTCGTTATATGGAAAATTCGTTAAATAGGGGCTCATCTTTTAAAATATTTTAAACTACACAAAAAAGATTTTAAATTCATAAACACTAAATATTATTAAAAGAGTAATTAATCACACCTTTATTTTGTAAATTAATATCTATTTGTTTTATATAATTTACCCATCAAAAAGAAATTTGCAAGGAAAACAAGAATAAAACAAAACATTGTCCGGGAAAACACTGTATTTTCAATTAAAAAAATAATTTTATAATAAGATTAATGAATTTTAGCATTTCATCATACGAGGGTTTGTTGATTTCTGCATATTGATCATTTCCATCTTCATCATGTTCATCTTCATCGCAATTCATTGCTGTATTCTTTATATTTTTCACACTGTTCACTTCAAAACTCACCACACCCACATCTTCATAGACACATGCTTTTAAACGTTTTGAACAAGAATTCGATGAATCATAATTTTGTATCTTATCACGATTTTTTTATTATGGTTGATAAGCTGTTTGGAGGAATACCAAATTTTAAAGCAATATGCTTTTTTTCACGCATTTATCCACCTCATGAAGAATTAAATTTTTTTCTTTGATGCTCAAGCACTTTCGCTTTGACATTTTCCAGCTTCAAGGTCATTGATCACCATAAAATGTGTTAAAAGAAAGAATAAGTTTGAAATGTTTAGAAATATTTTGAGAAATAGGGAGAAAAAAATATTGGATCACAAGAAAAAGTTCGTTAAATAGAGAATGCACTTCGCTATTTGGAGGTTATTTTACGAAGAAATTCGCAAAATGTTCTTGGTTCCAAGAAACAGTTCGCAAAATAGAGGTTCGTTAAACAGAGGTCCGACTAATAAATTCATGCTACAGCAATACATATCAAATGCTTCAAAACGTGGTTGTTCATCAAGATATTTGTATTATATAGCACTTACTCGAAATATTTCCTCCATTTACTGCTCGTCATTGATATCCATATGCTAAATACAATACAATCAATTCATGACCAAGCGATAAATATAAAATATGCCCCTTATATTCAGTTTCAGAATACAGGAGTAAAAAAAATATGACTTCTGAGCAATTTTAAGGCAACGAGAAATTAGACAGCATTTGAAATTACGATTGTCGCGTGGCATTGAAATCACTTAAATTGACTGCGTTTAATGTAGGGAGCCCAAATATCGCCCACTTAAGCTATTATTTTAATCAGAGGACTAATTAAAGTACAATTTGTCTAAAAATTATTCTAATCTATTATATGGACTGTTATCTAAAAATAAACTGAACTTCAACTCTAATACATAAGTTTAACATACACCAAACATATTTTTGTTTCGACCCTGAAATTTTGATTCCTAAATCGGGTCCCTAATATCGCCCACTATATGTTCCTAATATCGCCTATGTCTAAAATAGATTGAAATAAAATGTAACTAATGTTATGATCATATTTTCTTTATTAAATGTGAATATTAAGGCCCAGGATAATTGAAAGTAATACAAAACACCTTTCTTGTAGTTTTAGGAATATAATTAAAGTGCCCCTCAGGTGGTTAGTAGTTACTACGTCTTCTCAAAATGTCCGAAGCCCCCCTTGAATTTACTTTGCCTGCTCCTTTTGAAAATCATCCCTTTTTCCTGAGACAAAATCTATTGTGTATAACTTCGTTCCGGATACTGAAAATATTCAAGAGAAGATCCTTGCAGCTTTTCTTCACGAGATAATTTAGGACTGGTGGAATGTATCCAGATGTACTTTTTTGCTTAATTAATATCCATTTGCCGGATTTTTGTGTCTAGATCCTTTGTCGGAACTGAATAATTGCAAAAACATGTACTGACAACAAATTCTTGTTTCTTCACCTCTAATAAACCAATAAGGAAGGTAGGATTTCACTGATAGAAATTGATTGGCCTGCTTTGCTGAGACGCATTCAAAGTTATCCATAAAAATTCTATGCAAGAGCTTTTCACATTTGAGTGATGATTTTGAGAAATTCTTCTGAAATATAACTTCTGAGCAATTTTAAGGCAACGAGAAATTAGCCATCACTTGCAATTAAGATTATCGCGTGGCTTTGAAATCATGTAAATTGACTATATTTATGTGAAATGTCTTATAGCTTTTTGTTAATGCGTGAGATCAAAATATAATTTTTGGGTATAGGAAGTGATTCTTATATTCCAGCTATTCAAAATATTGCAAATATTCTTGTTTTCGACAATAATTTTTTTTTATGAAGAAGATTATTATCTTATAAGAAGTTAAAACTCCTTACAACTATTACTTTAAGTAAATTTTTATTGTAAAAAATAAGATTTCAGAATAATGATACATTCATGTTAGAATCGGACTATTATTTCAATCACTCACGCGTAGAATGTTTTGACAAAAATATATATGCCGAAGGAAAATTTTTGCGTTTCTTTATCAACTGAAAAACATTTTTTGTCGTATATAAAAACAGCCTAAATATGAATACATACATCTTCCTAAAGTAGAAAGTAAGCACATGTCAAATTTACATTTCCTTCAAGAGAGCCGAATACAAATTTGGAGATTTTTCAACGTTTCCATGATTTTAAGAAATTTTCCCCGAGATTTGAGGAGTGCCTAATATTTTCGAAGAAGTGAGTAAATGGATAAAAATCATTTTAAGAGTTTTGACAGTTATGTCAGAACTTTCACGAATTCCTTTTCTGCGTGAGAATTTTAAACGCATTCCTCATAGAGAATAAAACTATTTCTTATGAGATATAGTTTAAAATGCTATCGATTTCTTTGAACTGACGAGCAGTAAAAGATATACTGCCAAGGGAGCAATTACATTTCTATACACAGATACTAATGCAGAACTTGAAAGATTCACAGATAATAATGCAAAACATGAAAGATACACAGATACTAATGCGGAACTTGAAAGATTCACAGATACTAATGCAGAACATGAAATAAAATTCATTGTTCATCTTAACAAGCTTAGAAAATAGTTTAAAGTTGTCCAGAAGTTTGAGTCATCTGATAACAAGGAAACATTTTGTCTTGATTTACAAATGTTTGACTTGAAGGTATGTTGTCTGGGGTTTTTAAATAACTCAAAAGATTACAATAAATTTTAAGTTTGAAACGGGATGAAAATTCCCTATCTTAAAAGGGGATGAATTTACAATGTATAGGAGAAATATATTATAAATTTTCGCTTTTCCGAATTTTAATTTAAGTTGAGATCTCACACCAGGTTTTGCATCTTTCCTACTTATTAAAAAAATCAATTATATATATCAAAATCTCATGTAATGTCTTTTAGCGTAATAGGGAATACTGAAATAAAAGTTATACTCTAAAATATTTTACCTTCCGGCCTTAATAAGAAAATGAGATTAAACAGTTGCCATTTCTTCGGATTGACTAACTTAATTAAATCTACTACTAGCTGCTATTTCCGCCCTCCGGGCGGGTTCGCTGCCAGCACCCACTTTTCTCAGCACTATCCCTGCCACCTCGCTGTTTCGAGGCTCTCAGGCACTACATTTTCAGTTTTAAAAACTACATGAAGATCAGTGGAACAGACCATAAAACCATAGAAGATTTCACATTTTTTGTAGACAACAGATTCCTTTAAAATTGTACAATTTTTCAATAAATCGCATTTAGTTGTAAGATTTTGTATAACTTTTTCACGAATTTCTTCAGATCCATAAATACCGAATGATATCGCCCTAAATAAACAGTTTCCATCACCTACAATAGGTATTTTACAATATTTTGGACAAGTCATTGTGATGAAACTGTTGGGATCTATATATTTAAAATAATATGGTGAAACCTTCAGACAGTTCGCCAACCCCAACCACTCGACGGATTTCAATAGTTTTTATTTCATATGGAAGCTTATGACGTCTCGATATGCAATGAAGGGTCGCCTGCACAACACCACCCTCCATTTTTGAACGAAATCGAAAAAACACTTCTCCTCTGTACATTGTCTATGGGTAAAACTTGTAGAAGTCCACCAGTCCCGACACCCGAGCGATTTCGACAATTTTCATATTATTTGAAAGCTTATGACGTCTAGATATGTCATCAAAGGTCTCCTGCCCTCCACCCCCATTTACGAACGAAATCGGTAAAAATACTTTCCCATTGTACATTCTCTATGGGGAAAACACTTTAGACAGTTCGCCAGCAACAACCACACGACGGATGTCGACAATTTTTATTTCATATGGAAGCTTATGACGTCTAAATTTGCAATGAATGGTCGTCTGCCTCCGCCCACCCATTTTCGAACGAAATCGGAATACCATTTCTCCACCAAACATTCTCTATGTGTACTGTGACCCTTGTCAAAAATGGTGTGACTTGGGAAGCAGGCGACCCATGATGGCATATCTAGACGTCATAAGTTTTGATACAAAATAAAATTTGTCTTAATCGGTCGGGTGGTTGGGGCTGGGGATTTCTACAAGTTTTACCAATAGACAATGCACAGTGGGAAAGTGATTTTTCGATTTCGTTCGAAAATGAGGGGTGGATGGAGCAGGCGACCCTTGATGACATATCTAGACGTCGTGAGCTTTCATATGAAAAGAAATTGGTTGAGTGGTTGAAGCTCGCGAACTCGGCGAAGTTTTTTACGACATTATTTTAAATATATAGATAAAAATTATCTTTATATCTTGAATTCAGTAATTACTAATATAATAGCCCAGATCTGTCTCTAGGTAACGCTCTAACGTCACCAACAATAAAGCTCGCGCCATAGCACTGCGAGACGTTAAACAGCTTTATTTTATTGTTAGAGAACCGAAATTTCAGTAATTTTAAATTTAGAAGGGTAATTTTCGTTCTAATTTCAAATTTAAAAGCTCTAAAATAGTAAAATAAAATTTTATATTGATTGATATAAATTTATCTCGCTATGATCAATAGTTCCAGAGAAATTTAAAATTATATTAATAATATATTTCAAATTAATTTCCGTTTTTCAATAGAAAGTAGTAAATCACGTCAGTGGTATATCATACACGTGATATAGTTTGGACGCCACAATGAATCTGATTATTTATTGCAATCTTGATTATATAATTTGATAATATTTTTTGGAAACGTTCGACAAGCAGAGAAATGCTTTGTTTTTATTAGAATTTTGAAAAAGAATTCCTTCCAAATTTTAACTTTTGACATACGTTTCACAAGCTGAGAATTTCATGGTTATTGAATCATAAAGAAATTGTTAAACAACGAAAAATACTTCACACGGAATGTTGTTTACCATGAAGTTTTTTGAATAAAGAAATATGTAAATAATAGGTAAATAAAAAATATATATTTTCTGTCATAAAACATGTGTTTATTTTATTTGTTTTCCATAAATGTCAAACATTTCTCTCGCGTATATATCTATTTAAACACGTTAAATTTGAAGGGAAATCTTTCGAATGAAGAGGAAATTTGCACCCGCCATACCATGACGGGTGATTTTCTATCAACTATGAGATTTGCCCATAAATCGAAACTCTATTTTAAATTTCTTCAACAAAGCAGTGTTTGGAGAAGGAAATTAGTTCGAAACCAAAAAGCGAAAACTAATTTCAAAATTTTTTTTCGTCTGTGAGAACAAGTTCTGAGTTACAAAGAATTCAAAATTTATAATGAAGCATCAGTCTCATTTATTTCAAGAAATTTAGGAAAGAAGTGAAAGAACCTAGCCAAACCCTAAATTAATAATTTTTTCCAAAAATATCAATATTTTGCGAAATGTGTCAATTCAATTATTCAAAAAATTAAATTATTTATCTAATTAATTTCAAAGAGTTTTGTCAAAGAGCGTCTCTTTAAAGAGTTTGATAAGTTACCATCGCAAGTTTTAAAACTTTATAATACTTCCTTCTTTGTGAGTCGAGATATTTTTATAAAATAATGAGAACACTTCTTAAGAATTTAATTAGTTATCGACAATGTTCTCTTTATCGAACTTATCCTTGGATTTTGCATACTCAGGAATGGTATTTAAAAATTAAATTTAGGTTATAAATATAAGGTTCTGACATAAAAAGTTGTATAATCTTCTATATTTGAAATTTCAATAGCATGATGTAGCACAGAATATTTCACAATATCTTTTCAAAGCGGGATATGTTTTATTTCAGACAGAAACATTTGATTCTGAAAAAAAAATGAATTTTAATTTCTTTTTCTGATGTGCGGCTAGAAGATAATCGTCTGCATGAAAATGTTTAGAGTGTAAGAGCATTAAAAATCACAGTCATATTCTTCTGAGTTTTAAAATAATTTTATATATTTGAAAGATTGGCAATTGATTTTATGCTAAAATTAGCTTGATATTTTATAAAATTTTTAATTGCGTTTAATACTCCGCCTTTGGCATGTACCTTAATTCCATTTCATTAAGTGGAATCAATCTGCTTCGTCAAATTAAAAAAAAATACTTTTTTGCTCTTCTGTTGTATATAACTAAAAGTTTACATCTGCGGCACTAATGTATCTTTGTAGTGATATTCAAGTGAAAGTTCCATTGCCGATTGAAAACTTTACGAATTATCAAATGACTTAAGAACATATAAAAGGTAAAAAATGAAACTTTGCGGTGAAGGAAAGCCGTTATAAATGGAATACAATTTTATAATTTTGCGAAATATCGAAATTTATGCAGTTTACTACAGAATTCAGAACAAATTTTATACAAATAAAAAAATTCTGAAAATGAAAATGCAGTATCACAAATTAAAATTAAAAGCGTATGAAAAAAATGAAGTATGATATGCATATAATCATCAAAAATTGCATCACGATGTTTGTTATTGTTTTAGTTTTTGCAAGCCCATTTGTTGACTTTCTTTCAAATAATTCATTTATAAAATAACACACATGAAGTAAATTAAACCCAGAATTAGAATACAAGCAAAATAAAGTGAAAGAAAATCATGGAAAATGAAATTCAAGCAAACGAGCCGCCTCTAATTCAGACTAATAAGCGAAAAAAGAATCTAGTGCAAAACCCTTAAAATCCATAAATGAAAGTAAGAAAATCGATTAAGCTATTTTGCATATGTACATATAATTAAGAGTGATAGAGCGGATTCATCTGCTATGCATCCTTTTTTCATTCAAAACCCAATTTTCCTACTGTCAAGATATTTAATATTTTTGTCTATGCATTTTATAGAAGAACCTTTGTTTCGGAATGAAACAATTTATCTGAGCTAAGGCCGAACTACGCTATAAAAGAAAAGATTAATTGATGCGAAAGAGGGAAGTGCTCTTCCTTCTGCATCCTCTAGCGAACTCTTCCCTTCCGAAATATATTCTGTTCACAAGGCTATAGCAAATTCTTCTTGGAGAAATCCTCCCACACATGATTGGTATGCCGGGAACCGTCCTGGTCTGTCTCTACAGTCCGTAGGCACAAGATCCGCTCAGACTGCATTGGCCAGGTTGCGTAGTGGACACATTAAAAGCTTAAAATTCATCGATAGGAAAAGACTTTTTCTTCTTGCCCTTGTTCCTGTCCTGCTTCTCCTGCCCATATCATTGACTGCATTGGCGCCTCTCCGAGGCAGCTGTGGAGTGGGGAGGGCAAAGGACTTGTGGAGTTGTTAGAGCGACATGGTGTCATGGACCTGGTCTAATATTGGGCCAGGGGGACATGAAACAACAGATTAATTGAAAGAATTATCCGCATTTGTGAACCCTATATAAAGCAAAAAATAATGTACTGTAAAGACAAAGGCAAGTTGCAGGTTAATATTTTCCTCGAGAGATATAAAAACATATTTAACTGCTTTTTAGAATTCTAATCCATTTTTTTATGTTAGAGGGTATATCAGAAAGAAATTCCGATAAATAACTACTGTTTTCATGAAATGCATTGTTTATATCTTCGCAAATAGATGCCAACAGTGCTTCGTACGAGTTAAAGTTATTATATTATTTATTCTGTCCAGAACCATTAATAAGTAATGGTTTAGCATCCATTTAAATTGCGAACCCTCTTAGATAATGGTCTAAGGAAGTGTGATCAGTAATTCATTTTTTGAGTGCCACGCGAAATCTCTTGGGTTTCTAACATAGAGAAATTCTGCTACATTAGACTTAAGACTTTCGTTTACTCTTTTTTTGTATGGCATGCTAAATCTCCTCGATTCTTGGCACTGGTAAGTTCTGCTACGTCCTCTCTATAGTCCTGATTTGGCCCCTTATTACTTTCATTCATTCTTCAAGTTTAAAAAATATCTACAAAAACAACAATTTTTACACAGAAGACGACATTAAAATAGCCGTCGACAATTAATTTCTTCATCAGGATACATCTTTCTACTACCAAAGATTAGATTCATTGATCTACCAGAAAGATAATTGCCTCAACGAACAAGTCGATTATATGGAAAAATAATGTATATATGTTACGCTTTCCTGATTGTATATTTAAAATTCTCAAAATAAAAAAATAGGGATCCTTACTTTCTGTTATGATCTCTTAGCTTCCTTATAGTATCACTATTTATTGCAATGATTCTCAAGACACGATACTGGGAAAATTTCAGCAGATCTTCACCTATCATGACCCATAAAACTCAAAACCACCCCTCTTTTAAAAAGTTATATATGCAGCCGAAAACCGTTGGAAATTGTGGGGAATTGAAATTGATTTCCTTTTAACTCTTTTACAGTAAAGATAGAAATATAGCTTAAATTGAGCGAATTATTGCATCATCATAGTGAACAATTTTTATACATAAAGTTTTTCGATAGATTTAATAGATTTGAAGTTATGCGCTAAAAGTGATTTTCAACTCCTTAATTTTGCTTGCTTTTTAACCTAAACTTGTGATGCCGTCTTGAAAACCTCGCATCAGTTGCATCATCTTCCACCCTCTGTTATCCTCATAACTCTAACTATTCGAAATCAAGGGAGGGAATGTCTGATAGGTCCTCATATTTACTTTCGCTTTCAGACTTATATAATGAATTTTTCTATTGTCGTCCGGTTTGCTGAAGAGCACATTGTTGGAATTTTAAAATATTTTTCAATAATTGACTGAAGGTGAGATTTCCAAACTTGTTCCCATAAACTCAATCAGTGGGGGCAGATGACAACGTTAAATAATTTGCCAAGTATCCTGGTGCGGTGTTGTAATTCCGAGATGTTTGAAACCAGCAGATTGCTCTTTACGGATAGGTTAGGGACCATACTGGATATCTTACATTTGTTCATGGCGAAAGTTGTCTTGTCTAGAGCTGAAGCTTACATGAACGCCCATCAATAATGTTGCGTTTGTTGAAACTCTCTGAGTCCAAGTGTGTCACTTCGTGGCCCTGCACGCTAGTTCCGATTCTTTACATATTTTCGCCCTCTCTGACGCTTGTCTAGCTGTATGTGAAGTAATGTTCTCTTTCCACCAAAATAAACTAATAGATAATCTCTAAGAGTTGCCTTAGACTCCGTTTCTGGCAGGTAAGAACGAACTTTGATTTTAATTCTAATGTAAATCGGACTCAGGTAGGATGGGCTGTAGTGTCTCTGCTAGAGCCGAGGATGGTTTGGTTTTTCGTTGCAGATTTCGCAACCCAGATAACTTTTCGGTTTTCCGATAGGAACTTCTTGCAATCAGAGAAGACTTTGAATTCGCCCTTCCATTTGAAACTAGCGACACCTATATTTTGACGGTGATCAAAAGTTCAATCCAATACTTAAAAAAAATGGCCGAAAATGTCAGAAAAAACCGGTCAAGAAATTATTTCCGAAATTGTTTCTTTTTCATAGAAAAGCAGATTTTGCATTCAGTGGATTCCCTCCCATGTTGGAGTCTTCGGCAATGAGGTGGCGGACTTGCTTGCGAAAGAGGGAAGTGCTCTTCCTTCTGCCGCCTCTGGTGAACTCTTCGCGTCCGAAATATCTCCTACCCACAGGGCTAAAGCAAATTCTACTCGGAAAGCTCCTCCCGCACACGAATAGTATGCTGGAAATCGCCCTTGTCTGTCTCTACAGTCCGAAGGTACAAGATCCGCAAGGACTGCGCTGGCCACACTTCGTAGTGGCCATAAGATTGAAATTTGTCAACAAAGAAAAGACTTCTTGCTCTTGCCCTTGTTCCTGTCCTGCTTCTCCTGCTCATGTCATTGACTGTATTGGCGCCTCTGCGAGGCTGCTGTGGAGTGAGGGGGAACATGGACTTGTGGTACTGTTAGAGCGACAGGGTATCATGGACCTGGTCTAGTATTTGGACCAGGGGGACATGAAACAACAGCATATTCGGATTGTTTGATCAGCGTTGTCTAAGGTTGAATGATTTGGAGGATTCTATTTTTTTCTGGATCTTGAGGAAATTATAATAGTAATTTCAAAAGGCAATATTTGTGTAGAAGAACAAAAATTTCTCTTGAGTTGAATTACGGATTTTAAATTTGATATTATTTATTTAAATGTTCTTTTTCAAAATAGAAATATTTAACTTATTAATAGTTAAAAAATTTAAATCATTATTATATTTTTTGTGCAAAGTCAATAGGAAACTTACTTTGTCCAATAGGAGACATTTGATACAATTCATTAATATTTTCAATATTCTTTTATGAGTTTTTTGTGTTAATATTCCTATTTAGCGAAATTCTTATTACAAATAATTGGTGCTGAAGTAAAAAAAGCAACGATAAACGATAACATTAGGAAATTCCATTGGTCAAAGTATTCGTTTCCCCAAGGTAAATTTTTCATTCAGCATAAACTGAATCTCCCGTTTTTTCCCATATCCTATACATAATAAAAATAATTGAAGTATGCCTCCGGAATAACTGATGGTGGAAATTTGGCAAACGCAGACTTTATCATCTCGCTATATCCCACTTTGTGTTCTGTATTTAACGGTTTTTATGTTTTCCCTTATGGCAATCAACATAATGCGGTTTTACACTCTGATTACGAACAAGCGGTAACATTTTTAGTGGCATAACAATGTTAGCTTTGGGCAATATTACGAGACAATCTAAGATCCTAAAACGTGAGGAAACTTAGAACAACACGAACTAGAATAAACACTCCGATGACTGCATCTTTTATTGACTTTTTCTAGTGCCGCCTGAAAGATTCTGCACAAACCCTGACGAATTTCAGCTGGCTTTAACAGGGAAATAGCAATTAATAAAAATTAGCTCGTTTTCCTCCGGAAGCAGTACCGGGTGTTATTAATAAAACTTGAAAATCACCCGTCATACCATGACGGGTGCAAATTGCATTTTCATTCGAGAGATTTCCCATTAAATTTAACGTCTTTAAATAGATATATTTGCGAGAGAAATGTTTAACATTAATTGGAAACAAATAAAATAAACATATGTTTTATGAAAGGAAATATGTTGGAAATATTAATGAATTATAGTAAATGTCTCCTGTCGGACTAAGTAAGTTTCCTATAGACTTTGCAGTGAATATAAGAATAATTTTAATTTATATAACCATTAATAAGTTAAATATTTTTATTTTAAATAAATAATATCAAATTTAAAATCTGTAATTCAACTCAAGAGCAATTTTTGTTCTTCTACACAAATATTGCCTTCTGATATTACTATTATAATTTCCTCAAGTTCCAGAAAAAATTAGACCTAGTCCTCCAAATCATTCAACCTCAAAGAACGCTGATCAAACGGTCCGAATCCTCGCATCATATACAATTAGAATTAAAATTAATGTTCGTTCTTATCTGTCAGAAAAGAAGTCAAAGGCAACTCTTGGAGATTATCCATTAGTTTGTTTTTGTGGAAACAGAACAATACATCACGTACAGGACAAGCACGAAACGAACATCATACACAGCAACACTAGCACGAGTTCATCGGATCCGGCTACTTTTTTCCAGTCCTCAAGTGAACAGTTTCGTCGTTCCTGGGCCCACAGCAGACGCCTTTTCCTATTTCTCACGCAAAAATAGGAAGAAAAAAACCGTAGTTGTGAACCCTTTGTTGGAAAATTAATTATATTCTAATTAAAAAGTGTAAGTGAAACAATTTCACTTACCTCATTTCTCGGTAGAATGCGAAGTGCATCTGCATAGCAGATTCAAGTCATCTAAATAAAAGGCATATTATTTAATCCATTTTTGAACACTGAGTGGAAACCAGAGCACTGCCTTTTGAGAGATAATGAAATTTATTAAGCGAAGCACATCACGGCACATACACACGAAAGGAACAGAATACAGAATACAATATAGCAGAGTTACAAGGAAGTTCAAGTAGAGGTATGAGTTCAGAGTTCAGACCGGAGTATAAGCGATGCCATCTGTTGGCGTACAGAAGAGTTGTTATAGTTTCTTATTCTGGAAAAACACATATATGCAACACCCTTAAGTTCTACTGTTGCCTCATCGAGGAACTGGATTTGGCGATCGTTTAAATTTCAGGGTTACTGGAAAACGGAAGTGAACCCTCACCACGGAAGTTCTGTGAAACCAAAATAAAGAAATCAGAAAACTTGTCCACTCCAAATATAATACAAAGTGTTGTAATAGTCCTAAAATTCCGCCTCGAACTGCTAATGAAACTCCATGATTCAGACATCTCCTGTCAACTCGAATTTTAAAGGGGTCTATTCTGTTATCCCCGGTTGCGTTGGGAGTTGGGTTGGGTTCCGCACGTTAACAACGGAACCCAACCGGAGGTACCAGAATGGACCTCAAAAACGCAACTAGCTAGACGGGTGTAACCTAAAAGGTGGAAAATCTTGAGAGCGAATTTCTAAACGTTATTGCATTTTCTCCAGGGCCAACTTATCCACTGGTCCCAGGGGCGCTATTGATCCGAAGGCGCCTAAAAATTTACAATACTGATTTTATTGTAATTTTGAACAAAAGAATGTATTTAAATAAAGTTTTTGATATATTAAACGTAAAGATATGATTTGGGGTCGCAACTAGTCATCGATTTTGTAATGTTAAATAAACATGTATATATCATTTCAAAAAATATTCATGCAGAGATAATAAGTGAGAAAAATCCCAAATTATACGTATAATAGAAGTTGCTTACAATACAGAAACTCACTTGTAAAATCATGTTTTGAAAAGACGCTGCTTAGTTGCAAAATCTTAAAGCGTTAATCAGAGAACACACATAGGTTAACTATTTTTTTCCTCAATTATTGTATTAGGTAAGTATTTTGATAGAGCCCCAAGATCTCAAATACCTAGTTGCAGTTCCGAAAGGGCGCCAAATTACCCGAGACCAGGGCGCTAAAATTTGTTAAGATGGCTCTGATTTTCTCTATGTACAGTAAAGTACCATTTATACGTCTTTAACTGACCTAAAACGATGTATAAATTAAAATGCGCACAATCGAAATTCTATTAAACAACTTTGATTATTACAAATTTAATGCTCCTAATGAAAATTAATTTCAAATCAATAATTGTAAAGTCTTTTAAGATATACTAGTACTACATAGAATGAAAAATAATGATTAAATTTCAAAATGAAACATTTATGATAAAAGTGAGAAAAATCATATCTCTATTATATTTTTAAGTACTAATTATACATTTCTTTTACGAATTATGCGCATGCGGGTAGGTTTTTAATTTAAAAAATATTTAATCGTGGTGTTGACTGTCTGGGAATATCAAGTACAGCACTTTGAATTGAATTAGGTTCACTGAATGTTTTTTCAGTGATGTTTTGACAAAAGAAATAAGTTCGACGTTTTTCAATGGGGAACAATATTTTGACTTTAATATTTTTCCTTTACATTTTCATAACTAAAAACTCTGAATAATATTTCATTAACCTCAAACTATTGATTACTGTTACCATTTTCTTTATATTACATGCTCAGAGGAAAGATAACTATTAAGATAGAGTATAAAGATATAGTAAGGAAGATAAGTAGATAAAGATAGAGTATAAAGATAGAGGTCTAACTATAAAGATAGAGTATTCTTCCTCTGAGATTACATGTTTTATAACTCATTGTCTATGTATATTATCTATGTTTTAAGAGTTTGTTTTTATGGAATGGCAACGCTGTTTCAGTAGAGTAGAAAAATGACTTTAGAATTTGAGTTTAACTTTGTATTCTTCATATAATAAAAACGGCATTTACAGGCGGTAAATTAGAGATTTCTTATTTAGAATATGAATGAAGAGTTTATTTTAGTTTTTAGAGTAGTAATTGAGAGAGAGTTTTCAAACAAATGGAGTGTATTGCATCATTAAAGGAAATTTAAATAACTTCTTCATATCCGTTTTCTTCAATGCTTAAATTAGCACCAGATAATTTGTCTTCTATTAATTCATCAATTCTGAATAGTTTTGAAGTCACGATATCAGAGTTAGGAAAGAGAAAATTTTAACATCTTTGAAAAGGGAATGCGACGTAAAACCGAAGCGTTGCGTCGTAGAAACGAAGCACTTTGTCATTACTATGAATACGAATGAGTCGGGACTGTGATGAAACGACGTATAAATGGGAAATGTACAAACGGTGCTTTACTGAATTTGTTTATAATAAAAAAGAAACTCATGCCAAAAATAAATATGAAGGAAAAAAATCTGCTGTAACACTCTTTATTACTCGGCAATCTTCACATGTCTATCTTATAGCGAATTATGCAGTGACATCTCTGATCATATCTGTCCAAAGTTAAATATCTGATGTTCATATTTTTATATCTTAGGGATGGATAAGGAAATGCTTCTGTCTCTGTAACCGTGCAATTCCCGGAATCTTAACAACTTCTTGGCTGAGAAATCCAATGTTTATTAGCTCATCTGCAAGGAATCAATGACCTGGAAAAGGAGAAACATATTCATTTGTGTTGAAAGTTCTTTTAAAGTGATAATGAAGCCTGCATACTATCTTTAACACGTTCACACCGGCCGGCGCTGCAATTCATATTTCTCCCCTATGGGCGGCTAATCTAAGGGCGCCTTGCTTTTATCCGGCGGAGCTGAATTAAAGTGAAAAATAAAATTTTATCTCAATGATATCCATTTTTGTTTTTTGACATAGACTTACGTCTCTCCATAGTGATCTAATGGTGTGTCGGGAAAGGAAAAATTTATGACTCTTTTCGTGGTATTTTTAAAGGCTTGTAACTCCGCAACCAAATAACGTAGAAAGTTGTTTTTAGTTTCATTTAACAGAGAAAGGTTTACATTGAAAATTGCAAAATAAAGTTTAGAATTAGGAATAACAGTTTAGTCACAATCTAGCTGCAAGGTTGGTGAAAATCACGAATAATTTTGGTGACGTCACAGCGACCAATGAGCGTTGTGAGCGGTATATTAAATTTATTTTAACTGATTAATAATTAATTCAATTCAGATTAATTCATTCTTTCAGATTAATTCATTTAACAGGGAAAGGTCATAGAGCATAGGTCATAGATCAAAGTCACATAGAGCTGCTTTACTCACAGAAAGTCACAGTTGAGGGACCGATTAATTAACTGTCCTTAATTAATTATTATTAACAATTGTTGATTTAATTGAACTGTCCTTTCCATCGATTTAATTGAGTTGAGTTGGTTTTAGTTTCATTTAACAGAGAAATCTCATAGGCTAAAGTCACATAGAGCTACTTTAGTCACATACAACAACTTTAGTTACAGAAAGTCACAGTTGAATAAGGTAAGTAAGACTACGCCCCTCAATCCCAGAGGAGATTTCGCAGAGACAACCTCCCTTCGAATTTTTTATTTTATAATATTGAATTGAAATAAATTAATTCCTAATTTTTCAATCAATATACGTTAAATTTCCAATATTTTAATTTCCACTTATATGGAAATTTTTTCGAGTTACTACATGAATTAAATTGATGGTGGTACGCACCGCCTGATGAAACTTTCAAGAGCGAGCGTGGTAAGCGTCGGCGTGAACGTGTTAACTGTGCGATGAGTAGCGCAAAAAATGTTCAAAACCCGTTGCAGGGTAGACCTTTAGTTCTAGAGCTATCAAATATGTATCACAGCAGAGATTTCCTATAAATCTCAACACAGCTCTCAAAGGTTTCTTGTTAGCTCGCCAGCTTGCTTGCTGATCAAATTCCAACTGACTCTTCTTGGCTTGAGAGCTTGCCTTTATACTTTTCAACAGGAAGTGACTTCATTATATAGGAAGTGACGCAATCTCTAGAAAGTTCATGAAACCAGTAGCAATAGGTGGAAAATTTGAGGTCCTTCTAGAAAATTCCCTTTGTCGCCAAAGTCGCGAACTTTGCCGCCAAGTCGCAAATTTATCGCCAAGTCGCCAAGTTTGTCGCCAAGTCTAGCATCTCAGGGAAACGACTTTATAGCTTTGTAACAGTATGCAGTTAACTTTTTCGATATCACAATCACAAAGGACGACCAGCATAGGTATGCGAATTTAACTTCAATGACCGGCCGCCGCGACAATTAATCAGGCACTGTGGCACCCGCCTAATAGCCTCCATTACGAGCAGCTCATACGATGACCCTCAGACAGAGGTGTGAAAGGTCATCGGTGTGGGAGGGAATGCAAACCCCACCATTACTATATCCCACCGTGAAGCGAGACTGCTTACATATACGGCAGGTTCCCATCCCCATATCTGTGTTGCCCCCTTAAGTGGCAAATATTTTAACGTAAAAGTAAAAAAGTTTTAAAAGTAAGTAACTTTTTAGATAGTAGGTGCTCACTTAAATGGGCTTTCCGAAGTGCACATTTCGTTTTTAATGAATTAAAAATTGATAGGAATTTTAAAGTTAATTCTCAGTAACTTATGGT
>BGPR01005266.1:39468-54701 GCA_013235015.1 Araneus ventricosus | reverse complement strand
CGATGTATTTTGGCGAGCACTAGTTATCGGAAGTCAAGATGCGTCAGCTTGGCGAAAAATGCGTGGTGTGCGTATAACGGAGTGCAGATGCTCCACTCGGGATCAGCTAGTATTAAATAAAACTGTTTCTCAGTTACAATTGTATCTGGATTTTTCAATGAGATTTTTGTCTACGAACTAACCACAGTGGCAATTTAAACATTTCTCTTAAAGACTTCCATTATAAAGATTCAAAAAATGAATATTTAGGAAAATCAGCCCTTATATGACAGAAGGGAAGTAAAATGAAAAGAATAGCTATAAAATTATACAGCTCGATGAGTTTTTCAGAAGTAAGAGTATTTTAACAAAGATTATTTATATTTCACGAATCCGTTGATATTTTGTTGAAACTCCCTTGGTCGACTGAAATTTTTTCTCAGAGCCTCCGTAATATTTCTGATTTTATATTGCCATAAAAGATGATGTGTTGGAAAATTTACCCTTAAGAAAAGCGTTTAATTTTTAAACACCGATTGGAAAGTGAAATTTCGACTGGAACGTTGGTCGTAGGAACTGGCGGTTATTACGAAAATAACAGGCTTTCGGTTATTCAGGTTTTTTCACCCCACGTTTAACTTGGCGATTATAATCGCTCAAAATAACCGGTTTTCGGGGTTTTCTTCATCAAAAACAAACGCCGATTGTAGACAAATTTTTTATTAATATTGTTCTTACAGGAAGCCAATCCATTGGCTAATGTTTATCTGTTCACTGCGACTCATTCAGCAATCCGCCTACCAACAGACGCCTCGAGGAATCGGTTGTCGGTGATTGGCCTAAGATAATGAAATTGAAAGCTCCATACTTGGTAAATTTCAGTCTAATCGAACCTAAATTCGAGCCTATCTTCCGATCCGGTTTTTCACCCGGTCATTGAATTAAAAAAATAACCGGTTATAACCGGGACAAAAAAAATAACCGGAAAAACGGTTTTCGGTTAAAACGGTAGGTTTTTTCCATCCCTAATTGGTCGTCCAAGTTTTATCTTTACAGTGCATACAGTAGAATACATGTTATGTATTTTTCACATTATATGTAGTAATTATGCGTGCATATATTGAATTTTTGTGATTCCTGTTCAATTTTAATGACCAGTGTGAGCGAAAAGAAGTGGCGAAAAATTTAAATCTGATTTGCGTCCTTTAAATAGAAAGTGAATTCTGTCAGTAATCGAAGAGACTATTCATATACCATTAATTGGTATATGAATAGTCTCTTCTATTGGTATATAATTATTCACATTCAATAAATACTACTGCACGGGTGTATAACAAACTCGTACAATAGAGCTGTGCTCGTGGCAAGCATCCGTCAAGATAGTCATTAGTCGAGGAGTCCCTGTATTCACATACCATTAGTCTGAATTTGTGTACCAATACCTCTATATGGAAGTATCACAACTCCGCTTAATGGAGTTGTGCTCGTGGCAAGCATCCATCAAGATAGTCATTAGTCGAGGGCAACCTGTATGCAAATTCCATTAGTCTGAAATTGTGTACCAATACCACTGTATGGAAGTAACAAGTCCGCGTAATGGAGCTGTGCTCGTGGCAAGCATCCATCAAGATCGTCATTAGTCGAGGAGATCCTGTATGCAAATACCATTAGTCTGAATTTGTGTACCAATACCACTGTACGGAAGTATCACAAATCCGCATAATGGAGCTCTGCTCTCTGCAAGCATCCATTGAGATCGTCATTTGTCGAGGAGGCCCTGTATGCAAATGCCATTATCCTGAAATTGAGTACCAATACAACCGTACGGAAGCATCACAAGTCCACATAATGGAGCTGTGCTCGGACAAGCATCCATCAAGATAGTATTGCAGTTTATAAAAGGTTACCTGATTTGTTTCCTTGTCATATCTTTCGACGGTGTTCTGCCTGTGGTGTCCATCGTAACCTCCCATGGCGTAGACCAGACCATTCAATGCGGCAACGCTCACGTAGCATCTGCGCAATAAATAAATCTCGGTTAGCTTATTTCAAAGATATAGGCATAATCCATTAAACGGGCCATGATTTAAGAATTTTTTCATTTTACATTGAAATCAACCGAGAAAGTCATGTGCATAATACATAGGTGCAATCATTGCTGACTATATTCAATGGTTAAACTGTAGTGTACGGTGCGGTTTTCCTTCCTGATACTTCGTTTCGCCAACTGTTAATCATGCGCTCCTCGACTGTGACGTTGTGGTGCGCAAGCGATGGTCTCTTGCACATCATTGCTTCTTATGCTTTGCTTTAATTGGTTTCCTCTTTGCTTTCTTCGATTTTATTGGTCGAATTTGCTTCGAATTGCGAAAATTATGATAATTTCCCAACGGAGTTTCTAGACTGATGGACTCTTCGCTCGTGTTGTCGTTTTGAGGATGGAACCTGTTTCGGCTTGTTTCTTACAATTCCTCAAGTCTTCGCTCCTGATGAATTTTTGAGGAAGGAACGTTCTGAGGTGAGAACTCATTTTGGAATTTAAAAAAATCCTAGATTCCTAACATTCAATGAACAAGCGAAGCTACTATATTCCCGCTTTACTGAAAGCAAAGTCGCAGATGATTTTTTAAGTTAAAAATTTGCCCGGTACCCACTTAAGACAGCGCGTGCACAATATCTTCTTTTAGAGATGCCACCGGCATTGCGTGCATAAGAGACCAATAAAAAGACCGCTGCGCACACAAAACAAATGTTGGCGACACCACTCGGAGTTACGCCAAGAACAAATGTCGGGAAACAAAACCGCACCGTAGACTACAGTTTTACCTATGCTATAAGTGAGAATAATATGAATTTGACTTGCTTCCTGATTTTAAAGATGGAGTCCTCTAATCGATTTTTCGTTCTCTTCGTGATGTGCTAGAGCTCTGAAATTTTGAAAACTTGCCTCTTCTCAATGCAATATCATATTTTAATAATTTCAGAACCTAATGATAAGTTAATCTATTCATTTAGTTAAAGTGATTTCATATAAATGGCGCCTGCAGAAACCAAAATGATCTTTATCTTGAATTCATCATTCTCTTTACAGATATCCAAATAATCGTAATTGAAAGATAATTTTGGTTTTTCAATGATACAATAGCTAAGACAAAAATCGAAATGCAAACTAAGCGCGCTCCTATGACATCATTCAGAAGCAAGCGAAGTCATGCGACGCTGAGAGCCAATGAAAAGCAACTTCAATCCAAACCATAGTAGGATCCGTAAAAATGCTTCTGCAACGGCGTTCTTTCTTTTCTTCCACTCCACAGCTTTTGTAAGAGGTAAGAGATTTTAAGCCCTTATTTTCAAACTTAAAACACTGCTTTTAATTTCTTCTTTGTGGATAAAAGTTTTTCTTTCCAATATATTCCGGGGTAGGTTCCGGCCTTAGAGGAAAATTCATATTAAATTCAGACCTTAAAGTCTTTTTCACCTACAGAACACATATTCTGGTTCTGAATCTGCATGGATGAATGGCCTCTGATGACGTCATCCACCGGATTCTTACTCCTCATCGTTGTTCGTTATTATTTTTGTACTTTTAACTCTTTCACAATTAAAACTTCCCCTAATTCGCATTTATATCTTTATTAGTACTACTATATAAGATTAAATAGGAGCTATATACATGTCTACAATTACGATTCACGTTCAACGTTACTCATAATTACTCACTCAAGGTTCACCTTGAGAACTTCTACAGAAGCAATTCCATTAATGGCGCCTACCACCTTGTCTACCGCGCAACAGTTTCGTCCACTCTTCACTTCACATTTTTCGGCTGAGAGTGGGAACAGTTACGTGGAGGGTGTTGACATGACACAGAGGTTAACTTATGCTAAGTAAAAGAAAGGGCGCACCTCTTGGAATGCATGGGCGCGATGTCTCTCCACTGCTTAGTGACGGCGTTGAAGCAGCGGCAGCTGTTGAAGTAGTCGTTACCGTCGAACCCTCCGATGACGTAGATGTCGAAGCCGAGCACCGCCAACTTGTGGTAGGCGCGAGGGCCGGCCGGGTCCACTTCTTCTATCTGTAACACAAATTGGGCGGTTTGTTGGCAGTTGTTGGATTAAGGTATTTCTTTCATTGCCCACCCCAACCCAACTTACCCAAAGGGTGTAAAGCTTGTAACGAGTTGGATGGAAGAAAAATTCCGTTACAAATATTGAAGTAATATAATACAAAAAATAGAATTATACGAAATAATACAAAAAATAGGTAACACAATACAAAACAATATAAGAAAAATTACTAATATAAAAGGGCAGATCTGTCTCTCGGTAACGCTCTGATGTCATCAACAATAAAACTCGCGCCATAGCACTGCGAGACGTTAAACAGCATTATCTCATTGTTAGAGAACCTGAATTTCAGTAGTTTTAAATTTAAAAGAGTAATTGTCGTTCTAATATCAAATTTAATAGCTCTAAAATGGTGAAATAAAATTTTCTATCGACTGATATAAAATTTATCTCGCTATGGTCAATAGTTCCCGAGAACTTTTAAATTATATTAATCCTATATTTCAAATTAATTTCCGTTTTTCAATAGAAAGTAGTAAATTACGTCAGTGGTACATCATGCGCATGATATAGTTCCACGATTTCTGGCATTTTGTCTGACCTGTCACGTGACGAGAAACTTTTGGCCAATGGCATTGCCCTAGTGTGTACGCAAATTGCTGGAGCAACGCTTCCCGTGTGATATATCCTTAAGCTCTACACAACAAATGCTGAAGATGATATATGGCGAGAACTAGAATACCGTCCTGATATTCTGCGGATTGCAAAGTTGGCACTTGTTAAAGTCTTTCATGGTGCTTGGTAACTTCAAATTTGATTACGGAATAAACAAGTTACAAAACTAAACATTTATCTTGGTATAATAGTTGTTGCGGAATAAATTTCTATAATCTAAGGAAAACTTAGTGGTCACTGGAAAATTTACACTTCTAGGAAAGAGTTACAGTAGACTCCGCTGAGCGTGATCGCGGTTAATGTTATCATTCGCTTTATGTTATCAGAAACCTCTGGTCCCAAACCAACGTATTCAAATGTACACAAAATTATTCGCTTAGTGTGAACACTACATCGTTTAATGTTATCAGTTTTGAAGTAGAGATTTGACCGATCCTTCATTTCCAACTAGCGTTAACGATTGACGTTCGTAGAATTTCTCGATCTACTTGTAAGGAAACCTCTGGATCCATTTCCTCCCCACACATCCCAAGAATTTCGAGGTTTATTTTTCATGACCTCTCTTTGAAGATCGTCCATTTAGCGGGCAGGGGCGTGATCTTCGGTAATTGTCATTGAATCTCCTGAAGGTTTGGAAGAGGAAGAGTATGAAGAATGGATGCCCTTTGACAAGGGCATTCCAGTAGCTGCCAAACTAACAGATTTGGAAATTTTCCAAGCCCTTTGTGAGCAAGACCAAGCATTAAAAGTTGATGATTCGGACTTGGATGAATGTGCTGATGAAAACCCTCCAGCGAACGCCGAAATGAGACAAGCCCTTAATGTTTTGAAACTCGGCGTGCAGCATCGTTCAACAAATTTTAAAAAACAATGCGAGTAAGAACAATGTAAATGAAATGTCAAGTAATAATTGTCGTCAAGCAACAATTAATGGATTTTTTAATTGTTATTTTTTAAATAAATTATAGATAGTCCTGAGGTAAGTGTTTTTCTTTTCCATTTAGTTTCTTTTCCCTTGATGTGATAAAAGTATAATTGATTTTACCCAATTCGTTTAATGATATCAAAATTCTTAAGTCCCGAAGCGATCACATTAACTCTTTAATCCCGAGGCGACTTTTTTTCCTCTACCTCCTTTAAAACCGGGACTTTTTGGGAGGAAGCTGCATGAATTGAACTCTCCCAATCTGGGTGGTCCTTTACTCCACACCCTACTATAACCTTTTCTTAAGGCGCACGGAAATGGTCTGTTGTTGGTAAAGACAATTGGACCCTCCTACCCCGCTTATCTCCTAAGCAATCTCAGAAACACACCTCCTCTCAAAAGAAGCCAACCGCCTCAGAGCGGGTATCGTCGATGTTAAGGGGAAATTTTTAGACCGCCTCTCTTGGTGTGAGAGGGTTAACGGAGTCTACTGTATTTTGTTCTTAAGTAAAGTTCTTCTCACTCTTATCCATCTATCGGCCTTGGTGTCGTACGTTTCCATGAGGTTGGTGGGCGATCCTCCGCTCCACCCTCCTATGGTGAACAGAATTGAGTAAGGAATGCGGGGCGTGGCCAAAAAGGGCGTTTCCACGACGTCTCTCCTCTGGCCAATCATCTCGAGGTCCCAGAGGAAACGCAACGTGTCGATCACGATGGGTTTGCACGATTCGTTGTTTTCCACGTACCTAAAGCAATAAATGAAGTGAAATTTGCAAATTGGAAGTGAAATGATTGGATTTCAAAAAAAATCAACGGGAGGCTGTCTCTGCGAAACAGCCGTTGGTATTGAGGGGCGTAGACTTACTTACCTTACTCAACTATGACTTTCTGTGACTAAAGTAGCTCTATGTGACTATTAACTCTATAGTCTATATGAACTATTAGTCTGGTGTGACTATTAACTCTAGAGTCTATATGTACTATTAGTTTAGTGTGACTATTAACTCCACAGTTTATAGTGATTATTAGTCTAGTGTGACTATGCGACTCTGTCTACATAAAATTCTTCGTGATTTTCATCAAATTGGCAACTTGACTGTGACTAAACCGTAATAACTAATTCTAGAATTATTATTGCAATCTGCAGTGTCTATCTTTCTCTATTGATTGAAACTAACCCCAACTCTCTATGTTATTTGGTGGCGGAGCTATAAGCGTTTAACATTAGCACGAAACTCTACGTAATTCAACAATTCTTGAGTAATATTTTGCGCGATCGATGACTGAATTGCCTTAGTCTGCGGTCAGCTACCCATCGGTCGCTGTGACGTCATCAAAATGTTTCGTGATTTTCACTAAATTTGCAGTTCGACTGTGACTAAACCGTAATTCCAAATTCTAAACTTCTCTTTGCAATCTTTAAAGTACCCCTTTCTCTGTTAAATGAAACTAAAGCCAACTCTCTGTGTTATTTGATTGCGGAGCTATAAGTGAGTAACTTTAGCGCGAAAAGCGTCTTAATTTTTCCTTTCCCGACACACCATTAGACCACTATGGAGAGACGCAAGTCTACGTGAAAAATAAGAAACAAAAAAATGCACTCAGCTACAAATAATGTCTATTCCGCTTATTTCGAACACAATGAGACTAATTAATTTTGGATCAGTTAAACGAAGGCCTCAATTAAACCAATCCCATGTGAAATTAAGCAATAGACATTTCTCCACTACTATTTTAAACATTTGCTGTCGATGCCGCCACAGTGGCGGCATTCGCAAATCGTCATAGAAGTCGATGCCGCCACAGTGGCGGCATTCGCAAATCGTCATAGAAGTCGATGCCGCCACAGTGGCGGCATTCGCAAATCGTCGTAGAAGTCGATGCCGCCACAGTGGCGGCATTCGCAAATCGTCGTAGAAGTCGATGCCGCTACAGTGTCGGCATGATGTCATTCATGTTTGCCTGGCGCGCAGTTTGGCGACCAAGGCTAGCGATAATGACAGAAGACTGTTCCCACGATGCCGCATTTAAATGTTTGGATCAACTTGATGATATCAATGTTGAATGATCTCTTCGGAGACGTTAATAGGGATTTTTTGCATAATATACATGCAATATTTTTTTCAGTCGCGGGGAAAGTTTCTCGCACACGCGCTCGGAAGGGGGTATGTGGGGACCAGCTAGGACTTCTAAATGTATTTCGTCCCGTTTATTGTCTTTACCACAAATGACTGATTTCTTGCTTTTGCATCACAAATCCCCCCTCTGATATCAATAAATCAATACAAATGCTTGTTCTTAATATCCCTTTTTTAAAAAAATAATAAAAACATGTCAACATTGCTTTCTGGCTCGACAGGTTCCAAAATTTTCCTACTTTTCTAGTCATTCCACTCGCACTTGGCTGGTTATTTCATTGTAATTTTTATTAAATTACAAAAACGAATTGTTTTGTTCTTTGTGGTTCTTATTGTCAGGTGGGTGAAGTCCTTAAAGTTAGTGTTCTGGTTTACGTAAGCCTTGAGGTTTGACATTCGTCATGACGATACAAAACTTTTATGGCCCACACCCAAATCGTGGATTCGCCACTGGTTCTGACTAATGCTTACGGCTGAGATTCAGACACTCCTGCTTTCACAGAATGAAACATGAAGCGCACTACTCACTTATGCACTTTTACCTTCTCCATGAAGTACTGCGTCTCCAACAGTCCCAGTCGCACGCACCGCATGATGTCGTCCACGTGACCCTTCCTCTCGGCTGGCAGGTGGTCGATCCATCGGACCCCGGCCTCCCAGACCAGCTCTTCGTTTCGGACGTTGATGCGGTCGTGGTTGAGCAGCGCCAAGGCAGACTCCAGAGGCATTTCTAAGAACTCCTCGCTCTTGGTGACAACATCAGCGAAATGACTCAGCAAGTAGCTGGAAGGCATCAGGTTCAACATTTCAAATTGTTTGATTTTAGAAGAAACAAATACAGGCAAAGTTCGGGTCAGTGCCGTATATATTACGTGGAAAGACGTGGCGAAATCATAATAACAAGTGCTTGGTATTAATATCTAGAGTGTGTCCACTAAACTGCTCCTACCCCACATTAACTTGAGAACGGCTACAACTATTGCCACAAACTTGGTGTCTAGGTATGGTAAAGTGACCATGCGCTCGTTACACGGTGACGTCAGTTTCAGTGCCACCTGGCGACAAACAACGGAGTTAGCGTTCCCATCACGAAAACGGTACATGATACGGGAAATATGTCAGTTGCAAAATTGTAGAGCGTCTTTGATTTAGCACTAAAAGTCACCTTGAGCGCAATAATTCTAAGAACAAAATGTGCAAAGCGCGCATTCGATTGGTCGCGATTTTTCAAACCTGTGACATAACAACTCGAGACAGCAGGAGAAAAGATGATCGTCTGAATAATAAAAGTCGACCTGATGGCGTAGAGGATTTCGAACACCGAAAATAAAAGTATCTGTTGATAACTAATTGTTCTGTTTCCTTTCTAACGCTTTTCTAGCGTAAGAGTGTTGGAAATCGCGACCAAACAAATGCGCGTTTTACACGTTTCGTTCTTAGCATTATTGCTCTCGAGGTGTCTTTTCATGCTAAAGCAAAGACGCTCTACAATTTTGATACTGAATCCCGTTTGCGAGATAGGAACGCTAACTCCGTTGTTTGCCGCCAAGTGCGCTGTAACCAAACTACCATGTTGCGCACGGTCACTCTACTATACCTAGACTCCAAGTTTGTGGCAATAGTTGTCGCCGTTCTGAAGTTAATGTGGGATAGAAGGACTTTCGTGGACACCCTTTACGCTTGTCGTGGTCCAATGGCTTATTTCTTAACCTTTAATCCTCTTAGCGGCGGAGACGTCTTTTTCCGTTTATCAGGTTCAGTTCAAAAGCAGCTAGCCCGAATTTATATGTATATTTTCTTAAACAACCATGGATAAAGTATTCATAAGGTTTCAGAGATATAATTAAATACAAAAAATATGGGTTCATTCATTTTTAAAGCTAAGTTTACTGACTTAAAAGCTAAAAAATCAAAATAATTAGGTGCTCGGAGAGTTAAAGATAGACATATAGTTCCAATTGCAAAAACGCTTTAAATGAAGGGAAGAATTATATTGTATGTTTTTCTAGTCACTAAATATATTTCTGAAAAAGTTATGATTTCTCATTTTTTATACGTCCCCGGTCCTATCAGTCATATTTAGTAAAATATTCTTCTCACACTAATATTTTACACAAAAAAGTTTCACTATTCTGCGACTAAAACTAATCGAGTTATGGGGCTTTGCATTTTATAATTTTACACCAATCAGCGTCCTGGTCGAGCAAGTGTTGAGCATTGATTGGTGGATCGTCTTCGAGGCGGCTGTTGAAATGGTGTAAAGTGGTCTAAGTCTGCGACATTCAAAGCTCAATAACTCGGTGAGTTTTAGTCGCAGAAGAGTGCAACTTCTTTGTTTAAAGTGATAGTGTGTGAAGAATATTTTACTTAATGTGACCTATAGGACCGGAGACCGTATAAAAATTAGAATTCGCAAATTTCTCAGAAATGTATTTAGTGACTCAAGAAACCTAAAATATAATTTTCCCCTTCATTTAAAGCATTTTTCCAATTGGAACTATATGTCTCTCTCAAACTGTTTAGAAATTAGCTATTGGACCACGACATGTGTGGAAACCATGTATATAAAACACTAACATACGTGGCACAGACACGAGGTTAATTTCTCTTTGCCAATGGCAACAGTTGGTTTGCTTTGAAAACTAAACCGGTAATCTCCTCCATGTTAGGCCTAACTTCCTAGGCACAGCATATTACTATATTTGTTCTGGTGTAAAAGAACTTTTTGTCGAAAAAAATGAGTTTGAGATCAAGAATTCACATTGTTTCTTACAAAGTAATGAAACTGTAGATGGAATTATACTAAAGACATCAATTAGAATTGAAGCAAATGGGCTTAGGCGATACACAGAACGTTTAGACCAGTGTCAAAATAGTTTAAGTTAGCGAAGATAAAATCGTGCAAATTCACAAATTGTGGTGAACATCATGGAGATTAATTACTAATGTAATCATTGTTCTTTTGCTACTTTTCCGTTATACATACACCACTTGGCGTCTTTTTTTCTTGGAAGAGGATATTCATGATACGCATATAATCGAGTGCAGATGCTCTGCGAGGGATCAGCTGGTGTAATTTAATTCCATTTTCTCGCTTTCTTCCTAATGCTGCCATATCTCTAGAAATTCGCTTTTATGCATTCCATAGGATGCTATCTTTCCTCTGACCGGCGGTTCTTATGAATATCGGGTATATTTACGAGTGGAAGGGGACGACATCTTTAATTATTTGGTAATTATCAACTTACTACCAATTTTAATTGCGTTCCGGCGACTATTTTTATTGCATCACTTTAGTTACTAGTAGTGCTCCACGAGCTCTGTATAGTTCAGTATATTTGTACCTTAACCCCTTCACACCGAGCGAGGCGGTCTAAAAATCCCCCCCTTAACAGCGACGAAAGCCGGTTTGGGGCGGTTGGCTTCTTTTGAGGGGAGGAGAGAGATCTGAGTTTGCTTAGGACATAAGTTCGGTAGGTGGGTCCAATTATCCTTGCCAACCACCGCCCATTTCCGTTCGCCTTAAGCGGAGTTTATAGGAAGGAGTGGGGTGGTGGGATCAATGACCACCCAGGTTGGGAGAGTCCAATTCATGTCATTCCTCCCCAAAAGTCCCGGTTCTACAGGAGCTAGAAGAAAAAAGTCGCCTCGGGATTCAAGAGTTAACAAGGAAAAAAATACATAACAGCAACTGTATTGCTTTAAGTTGTTGGGTCGGATATACGAAACATGACACTGTATTTTGCAGACGGAAATGGGACCGGATATGGAGGTGAATTCAGACGATCTTCTTCTGCGTTTAAATAAAAGTTATTAATCAGGGAGGAAATGTTTAAATTACTAATTTATAGATAGTGAAAAGATGTATAAAATGAGTTTAGATAGCATAATTAGGGCAGGAGTAATTTTTTTAAAAATGTAAATTTTGGGAAAGTAGTTTTAATTTCTTTAAAATTAAAGCGAAATTTTTGAAATTTCACATAATTACGTATTATATAGTAGGTTATATTTGGTAAAAATTTCAGATCCATATCTACTATTTTTTGGAAAAATTTAAGTTTTTCATAGAAAAGGACTTTGTCGGAAATTGCCTGTATTTTGTATCCGTCCGAATTTGCGGAGAAAAAGAAAAAAACTTTTCTAAAGGAGTTACTCTACAAATATCAAATGCCTTTATTATGATCGATTTTCAGTAAAAATTGGTGAAAACTAAGTTTGAAGTTAAGATTTTTTCTCGCTTATTTTGCCTGAACGCATTATCCCCATAGGGAACATTTTTCTGCGATGGGGACAATTCCTTCAGGCATAATAACCCTTACAAAGCCGGTGGGAAGTATGCTTTCCAACTAATTCATCAATTTTTAAGCGTACAAGGTAGGCTATTTTAAAGTTCTCAACACATTTTTCGATGAAAGGAAATCCTAGACGTTCCAATTTATTATCTCAAGCCGTGACAAAGTGTCTTGACATTTTATTTAATTATTAATTAATAAAATTAATTAACAAAAATAATGTCTACCAAAAATGCGAAATGAATTTTTTTTTTTCTTAAATTAACCTCAGCCCCAAAGTTATTTTATTATACCATTCCTAGAAAAAAATGGCCCTTGAAAGGGATAAACGAGACAAAATGTTAATTTAAAACATAGTTTACTGAAAATCAAACATAATTGCATTCGAAATTGTAAAACAACTCTTTTAGAGTAGGAATTTTATTATCTCAATTCGGAAAAGTAGAAAAATACTTACCGGCATTTTTTGATGACGTTCTTTATTGCAAAATGTTGAACTATTCAAAAAATAATAGAAATATGGATCTGATATTTTCACCGAATAGTATATACACTTAGTGAAATTTCAAAAATTTCGCTTTAAGTGTAAAAAAAAATTAAAAATTCTTTTCTAAATTTACGTTTTTTTTCAAAATTTACTCCCACCCTAATTAAGATATCTTAACGTCCGAGGACTCATTTTATAGATCTTTTTCCTATCTTCAAATGAGGAATTTAAACCTTTCCTCTTGGATTAATAGCCTTTTATTTAAAAGCAAAAACATTAGATTGTTCGAATTTCCCTCCCCTCCCCTTATCGTGTGCGATCTCCGTCTGCAAAATACACTACCATGTTTGATATGACCGACCCAACAACTTAGAGCAATAAAATTGCAGTTATGTATTTTTTCCATATTTTGATACTTTTCATGACAATTCAACTGGACTATATGCCATCAGTCAATATGAGTCCAGATCACAAAATCTAGGGACCTGTAATTTGATCCCATATCTGCGATCGGATTACCAGCCCCTCAGTGATGTTAAAGTGAAATAACTGGAAGATTTATGTTTCTGTATTCCATTAATTATTTATTACTTGAGGCACACTCAATTCGTAATCTTCACAGTGCCCCAAAAAACAGTTCCCATAGTCCGTGTTCCGAAAGTCCTTGTTCGAGGTTAGCTTTGTCTCTCGTCGTGGGACCTCAGACAGTTGTTGTTGCTCGAGGGTTTGAGGGGTGACTCGGACATTCTGGAGAAATATCGGTAAATGCTCAGACATCAAAGGAAGCGAGTTGACAGACAGAGACCTCAGGGCAGCGTTGTGGAACTGTGCAGCTGGTTGATTTTCGATCGCAATAAATCCCTCACGGCGTAAGTGGAACGCCGAAGCACGAGCCACGGGAACAGGGTTTTACTGTTCAGAACTGTCTAGAGATGTTTGAAAATGGCATGCATTCTTAAGATAATTAATAAAAACTTGAAAGACGAGCAAGCTTCCAAAACGTTCAATCAATGATCTATAGAATTAACTAAGCCTTTAACTCTTTAAGGTATCTGACTACGTCTAAAAGACGGTTTTGGGTCGAAATTCACAATTTTTTTATGGTTTTAGTTTAAAGCCCATTTATTTAGCTTTATAAATCTGTGTTTATTTTATTTTTACGATAAATAGGAACAGAGATATATAATTTTTTATAAAACACGGTAGCTAAAAACGAAAGCGGAAGTTGGCTGTTTTCCTTTATTATACCAAATACACCGCACATGTGCACACAAAATGCACATTTGTGGAGTTACAAAATTCAAGTTTCGGGACACCGATAGCTGAATTGTTGTTTAATCATTGATTTTATGGTCTTAAAAGAGTATTTCATGAAATGGGAATAGTTCCTGGCCAATATATACATTGAAATAATATCTTAATCTCCATAACCATAGAATCCTTATTTCTAAGAGACAGTTTTTGGCAGGAACAAAAAATGCTAGAAAAAAATTACGGGATCTCAGAATGAGAAAATATGATAAGATTCTGAATAAAAAAGGTATATCTTATAAATGTGGCAAATTTCAAAAGAAATTAAATAAATATATTTTTAATGAAAAGCAAATTAAAACTTGAAATGCGTTTTTTGAAAACTTTTATTTTGTCAAATTTACTTACGCAAAACACGATATCTCAAAAAATTATATTATATATATTTCCTTGAAATTTTGTATATATGTTGTCTTAAATGTAAGAAAGGCAATGAACTAGACATATAGTTTTGAAATCAATAGTTTTTGATTTAGAGCTGCTTGATGTTGATTATACCTATACATTTTGTGAAATTTCGAATAACAGAAAACTCGACTTGCCATGACTTTCCTGTAAATGCAAATATTTCTTAGATCCCAGTTCATTGCCTTCACCATAGCTGTAAATGTGCTGTGTACAGAAATAATTTGAATATATGGATTAGAATTTCTGCTAATTTTTTTCTTTTTGCTCTAATTTTCCCCATTTTTTACCTAAATTATCTCATTTTACTGAATCTCAAGTGACATAAAATTTCCTGACTAATATTAATCAATGTTTTGAATCATATTGAGTCAGAAAATGAACTGAAATTGAACATTAAAGCGTTTTTTCAAAAATTCGTTCACGCACGTAGTCAGATACCTTAATCCCGAGGAATTTTTTCTTCTATCCTCTTCCTATTCATTTTTTTCTTCTATCCCCCGGTTTTAAAGCGGGACATTTTGGGAAGAAGAGACATGAATTAGACTCTTCCAACCTGGTGGTCATTTAACCACCACTCCACACCCGCTATAACCTTCCCTTAGGACGCACGGAAATGGGCTGTTGTTGGCAAGAATAAATGGATCCTACCGCGCTTATCTCCTAAGTGATCTCAAAACATAACCTCCCCTCAGAAGAAGCCAACCACCACAGACCGGCCTTCGCCGTCTGTTAAGGGGAAATTTTTAGACCGCCCGGGACCGCCTTGCTCGTCGTGAGAGGGTTAGGTGAACTTCGTTCAATTTTATAATTTATAATTTAGACGTTCGGCAGAAAAAAAGAAGGAAATGAAAGTTCGTTCATAAATAGGTAGTTACGTTAGTTTTCTTAACTTCTGCGCACTTTTATTTAACTTCATTCATTAATATTCATTCATTTAACTTCATTCATTAA